>JBCJKH010022285.1:0-17425 GCA_039877255.1 Loriculus beryllinus
CACCTCCTGTATTCAGGTCCTGCTTGCCTCAGATCTTCAGCTCAGGAGACTGAGTTTTCTGTATTTGTTAAATATTATTTTTCAAAATTTTTCTAGTTTAATTTTGCTTTCATGCTTTTGGTGTTATACTTGGAAAACATAAGTTTTTTAAAAATTGTTTGTTTACCAGAAAAAAAAATAAATAAGCTGCAGAGGAAAAAAGCCAAGAAATTTAAAATATTCTGTAAGCCTTATTTATACAAACTGGAAGTGTATGGATCTAGAGCTACTGAGAAAGGGAAATTTCTGTCCTAACGGGACTTTCAGTATTTTGATATTGGTTTTGTCATTGGGTAAAACGATAATGAAAATATTGTTATGCTTTTCAGAACAAAGCCTTTATCTCCCTTCCCTTTCTTCCCCCCAGCCTCTCTCAGTAAGGAACATTTCTATGAATATTTGGTAAAAAATCAAGTGGAGTATCAGTGTACTCTTTTTATACAAAATATTTTAAAGTTACACATGAGATTAACTGAATTAACTGGAGTGGCTGTCATTCAAAGATTCTTTTTATTATTAACTTCCAGATAAACTTTGTATTTCACTACTGTTCTTTAAATAAAACATAAATTATGAACATCTGGGGATTTTGTGCTCTTCTACAAGAAATCTGAGACTTAATATATGGAATAAATTACTGTAGTTGTTGTGGATTCCTCATATAGCTTGTATAAAATCCCTTAATGACTTGAAATAGTGCAAAACTTTCAGGTCTCTAAATACAAGCTCCCCACCATCTCTGCTTTTCATGGATTTGTATTCTTTTGTTTTCTGCTTGTAGTCCTAGAAATTGGGTCTCAGGTTTTCTCAGTTAATTTAGATCCTGTCCAAGAGCAAAAAACCTACCTAAAGCATTATGCTCACAATCCATCTTTGACTGCAATCTTATTGCAGAAAACCTTATTGCAATCAACTGCTGAAAAATGCATGCTGTCATTTGCTTACTATGTTCTAAGAAGCAAACTGAACATTGAAATTCAACAGCCATTCTGTTATTTCAAATGAACTTTGGCCCTGTAAGACCATGATTGTGAAATGACTGATAAGATGATTATTCTGTGACATATGTACAGCAAAAATTGTTCATACTTTCTTTGTTATTTACAGTAAAATATAAATGAACAACCTAAAAGGGGAAGGCACAAGAAGAAAAGCTTGTAAGTGTATATGATGAGATTGGAATAAAGTAATACATCATACAAGGTCTTCATTGCGTTCCAAATTTGAACAGAAGGATCAGTGGCTATCTGAAAAATGAAATGTTGGCATTTAGTACAGCATTCAGAGAGACTATGCCACAAGCAACCAGCAATTAGTCTTAAAAGACCCTTGTGAACAGACTTTCTTTTTAAATATGAGAAATGAGAACACACAGCTCAGTAGATCCAAGGTACCGCTACAGGCATATTTAATTTGCTTGCACAATATAAGCTTTTATGACAAATAAAATAATAAAGAGTACTTGCAACAGAGAGAAGCTAAAGCACAAATGCCAATATTTGTGTACTTCTCTGTTCTGACTAAGACTCATTAATCTGTAGGCTGGTGTATGTCATGATTGATTTTCAAATGTTATGATCTGTTGCTCTCCTTGAGCAGAGGCAAAGATCTACGTTCTTCTTCTGGACATCAGATTACATGTTCAGACCTGGAAACTGTTAAAGCCCGTACTTTAAATGTTATCTGTCCATATATATACTTAATACTGACTCCTTGATACATTTATTCATATCGCAAGATATTCTTGCCTAGATGTTGTCTTTATGTAAGTTTTGCTTATTCTTAACTAACTTGTCTTAAGCAACATAATAGCTAAACCCACTGGTTTATGTTTATGTGTGAAGACAGCAAGATGATGAAAAAAGCCCAGAATAAGGTAAACTATTATTTTACATCTGCCTTTCATATCAGAAGGAAAATTTTCACCAGGGTTTTGTTTGTTTGTTTAATTTTTCAGAGTTGTCTCCAGCTGCACCATTTCTTTCATGATGATTTTATTCCAAAGAACTAACATGAATTAGTACAAGACACCTGAGAATTCATAGGAAAGTGTATTTACAAAATACCTTCTTTCTTCTGTAGAAAAACCTGAAATTGATAGTTTGGGTCAGCTGTTTTAATGTTTGTCAGCTTTTCTGAATTAGAATCAGGAGCTTATTTTCTGTCTGCAAAACCAACAATAAAATACTACTAGTGCAGGTGTCAAGATGCACTTTCAGTCTCCCTTGGAGCTGTGTTTGCCCTGTGTGTTCTGTGACTAAGTTTGGAATCTCTGTATATTGTGTGAATTTAGTAACAGTTAAGAGTTTAGTAAGCTTCTACGTCATTGCTTTCTCCCTCACTGGGAAGCCGACCTCTAAGGCTCTGAACATCTGCTGCCATGTGGCAGAATGGCAATGTTGGTGTCAGAGTGTAACACTGGTGCTGAAATTAGGGACAACTCTCTTCTTGTATAGCATATGGGAACATGTGTTCTCATCAGTCATTTATCTGCTAATATGTGCATACGTCTGAATCCTAATGAGGGGGAGAGAGTGATGAGCAAAAACCTGCCCTTAGGACATAGAGTTCTCTAGAATTATCGCATACAAGGTTAAGCAAACATCACTTGAAATGAGATCCATCCAAAAGTCCACATTGCATACTGCACTAATTGCTGCAAGTAATTGGAAAACTTCCAGCCTTTCTAACCATCAGTTCGTATGAGCATGTTCTACAGGTTCTGCAAACAGCAGGGGCATATTCAAGTTACTGGTAGTAATCAGGATTATGTCCCTAAAACACTGACCAGAAGTAGTCCCAGTTGATTAAACTGTGCATTGGAAAAAAAACCCCACTAGATTTTACTTCAATAATGGAAATAGAATAGTGTTCTTTCTTTGCTAACTATATAAATCTGTACAGAAGCTGATAAAAAGATTCACTTTACTGATAATTGTTCCACATTTATGAGCAAGAAGATGACAAACAAACCCCCAGAACATCAGCTTCAAGTAGTTTGGCTATTAGACAGTCCTAAATTCAAATTGTTTCCAAGTCAAATTGTTTCCAAGTAATACAACAGCACTAAAGACTCTTCACATTGTTTTCTTTTTATCTTTTAAGACTGAACAGCATGTACAGTTTGTATACTTCTACAAATCTATGTGTTTGTAGATGTTGTGTAAAGATTTGCTATAATGTAATACACTGCATCTCAGTAGAGCTTGTGTTGGGTATTCTGCATGCTAGGTATTAAATTGTGAGGATGTGGAACTGATCCAAAATTTGAAAAGAGGTGTAATCTCTACTTGATTGCAATTGTTTTTTATTATCAGGATATAAGTTTGAATATGTCAACAGACCTGTTACAAGAACTACTACAGGTGTGGCAAGATCTAACCCTAAAAAAAAAGTCCAGCTCCTGTTAGAATGCAGAGCTAGGTTTCCATCATCTTTAATTATTTCTGGATTAGAGTCCAGAGTGCCTTTGTCTGATTTTGCTGTGCTCTGGTGGCAAATGGTAAGTTGAAGCTGCACAGGAGGAAGCAGACTCTGGAAACTGTCTTTAAACAGGGGAGCATTTAAAGTTAGGCAAGTCTTTCAGTGCTGCCAGAGGAGGAATTCTTATCCTCACTTGTTCATTCCTGCCTCTATCTTTTGTTTACAAGTGCCATCCATGTAATAATGCAAAAAAAAAACCCAAGTCTGGGAACTGATGTTTGTTTGTTTTGACCAGTGTGTTGTATTTGCGATCAGTTGTCTGACCAGCCACATGAACACTTCTTCTGGCCTAAGTGAAAGGATGGTTTTGGTGGTACATGGAGGGCTTTTAGCAGCAACGTTGGCTGCTTACAATGGCTTTTAGTGCTCAAGGAACCATGAGTGTAATTCTCAAAGAAAGACTGGCAGCTTGCTTTAAAACTAGGGGCAAATGAAGAAATGGCTACCTTAACCCTGATGTTGTTCTCACTATATCTTTTGTATTTGTAAAACGATACTACATAGTGCATGCATTGCTAAGCCCACAAAGAAGATGTAGGAGTGCATTCTGCCTGCAAAGCACTGAGCTTTGTGCAGTTTCCATTAACAGTGAGTTAAAAATATAGCCCAAAGCATGAATCTAGGATAGATACCAGATGTAGAGAATAAAAGATACACTTTAGTCTATCCTTTATCTGGACACCTGGAATTTCATGACTATTTCCCAACTTATTTGTGTTAACCTGGCTTTATATCACACTCGGTTTCTTTTCTTGCTTGTCCATTGATGCTCCCTCTGGGGCAGGTTGCTCCTGGCTATGTTATGAGAGCACAGTCTGTGCAACATCAGGATATGGCTGCAGTTCCTACATTTCCCTGTGACTATTTTTTGTTTTCACTCCTTGAAATTAAGGGTGCGTTAAAGGAATGGGAACTATATGAGGTCATGTGTTCAGTTCATAGCCTTGTATCAGATAAAATGAAGACAGTGAAGACAAATTAGATTGCCTAGTTTCCTGATCTTCACATTTACTACTTAGTCATCTGCAGTTAAAGAATGCTAATGTGGTGGAGCAAGTGGTCAGTTTGAATTTCTGTTTTCAGCTTCTCACCTCATTATATTCCTGTGTAGGGAAACCAGTAAAATTCTTTTTCTACTATTATTTTATTTCAAAGAATAACATTCTTGCCTGGGCTAAGGCTTTATATGACAAGTTTCAGTGCATGCGAGTTCTTTATACTATAAACCAAGGCAGGGAAGAAAGGATTTTCATAATGGAAATGCTCACACACCACATTAATTGTATCAGCATGAACTGTGGCATGACAATAAAGGTTGCTTTAATTTGACTAAAAATGAATAGATTGCTGTGACTCAATTGCAATCTAATAAGGGTCTTATTGTAATACCTACTGATAAGCTGGAGTGGCATTGTTCTGAACTGTGCTTCCTGGGAATGAGGTTTCAAAAGAACTTTAATACTGACTTTTATAAATCTTTGATCAGTGGTGTTAATGGAAATATAGAAACACCTATCTCCCGATGTTTCCACTTTTCAATAAGCTGTTGCTAGATTATCATTAAAAGTGAATTTTGTTCCTCAAAGCTTTAGTCTGAAAGGGAGTGAGCTGTTTCTGGGTAGAGTTGTATGCTGTTAACTTCTGTTGTCTGTATGGGAAGCATAGGGTACTTAGCAGTTCACAGAATTTGGCTCATAAGCGCAGAAAAAGTTGCCAGTGGATTGTCTATGGTGTCTAACATAGATGTCTATGGTGTCATAGATGTCTAACATAGATGTCTAAGGTGGGTGTCTAAGACAGGAGTGGTTTATCCTAGTCTTAAACAGTTGTTTCCAGGTGGACTCTAAAATCAGCCCATCTCTCTGCATTGTCCAAACCGTAGCCTAAATAACTGTTTCGACTAAATGCTTAATTTTTAGTTTGTTTTTTTTTGAATGGCTAAAATTAGAAGAGAGTAAGAATGGCAGTACATCTTATGAACATACTTTTACTCACGCTAAAGGGTAAGCGAGTCTGTATGTTAATTCTTTACCCAGAAAAAAAAAATCTCTATCCACTTTGACTTGCTCGGAAGAAATGTAAAACATGTAAAACAATTTTGTGTCTCCTTAAAAAAGAAAAACCAAAGCAGAATATACCTCCTCAGTTTCTGAGAGATCCTTCTATTATCCATGAGGCATTTTTATCAGTGCTATTGCTGCTAGCTAGGAGTCCAAAAGTTCTTTTTCATAACTAGAAATACTAAGTCTGTTTTCCTAGTACTTTTAGACACACATATAGTCATTTTGACAGGTTTTCTATGTTGCTGAATGTATTGATACTGAAAGGTTTGCAAATGGCTGTTTGACTAAGCATTTGTGCCACAAAATCTGTAATTGTCATTTGCTGTTTTGAAGGAAAAGAATTTAAATTGAAAACAAATTGATGTGTGAAAGTAAAAAGTATGAGGACATAAAAGTATCAGGAATATTTTCAGACAGAATTAATAGTGATGACAGCGTTAGAAAGCATTTTGGCTTCTACTTGTAGATGTTAACCAATCTCTAACTGGCAGAGTTTAGGCAAAGAACTGTGAGTTGTATGATTATTTTCCCTCTGCTGTTAGAGATTTCTTCTGCCTTCTTTTGAAGGATCCAGTACTGACAACTGTCAGATGCCAAGTATTTGGCTATATTCAAAATAGTTTATTCCAGGATGGCAGATTCTATGATCCTACAGGCTTTTTCTCATTTGCAATTCTCTTTTTTTTTATTTTTTTTTCTGTTCCCCCAAGCCTCAGTCATACTGTCAAGGAGAAGAAATAAGTCTGTATGATTTAGCTCACTAGATATGTCAGAAATCATGAAAAATTGCTAGTCCTATAGTAAATGGTGAAAAAGGGAAGAGTAGAAGAAAAATTATATACCCAGACAAGCACTTATTGATAGCAAATGCATTTGTAGAATTTACGAATAGCTTATGAATGATTCATAAGCAGAATGGTGATAGATTTCGCAGCAAGTAAAATCAGCAAATAATTTGAAATACCTTGAAAATACAGTGTGTGATATTCTCAGATTAATCACTTAACTGAGGTTCTATGGTTTAAATTAATAATGACTACATTCAGGCAATCATATTTACCTGAATTACTTTGACCTAATTGTATATTTATTTTCTGCACAGTGACGCAGGGTGCTAAGGAATGGGAGTTTCTTGTCTTCCCTTTGGCTTTAAAAATATTCTGTTATGTTTTGCTCAGGTACTTTGTCATTTCTGATCCTGATCAAATCTAGAAGAATAAAAGCAGTATGAAAATGCAATCAAATTTAAATTCAGTTATAACTTAGCTGACTAAATAAAGATAGGATTATGTTTCATTTTAAATTAACGTTTGCTTACAGCCTATTTCAACTTCCTTCAATGACGGATTAAAAGACTAGCCATTATCTTTAAACTTTATATAGACAAACACTAAAAAAAACACATACAGGTGTACAGGCCTTCTCAGAGAGAAATACACACACTGCTACCACATGCTCCTTCATACATTGAAGTATGTTAAAAAATTCTTCCTCTTATATTTCTTCATCAGTGATCACTGAAGCAGAGGTACATGAGGTTAGGTTGACATCACTAGTTGCCTTTGGTATATGTACTAGGAGAGATTTATCCTGTCTTTCATTTTAAAGTAAGTTTCATGGGCAACTTAAAGCACATTGAGAAGGCTGGAATATGTGATCCTCTACTCATTTAGGGAAGGCCCACAAGACAGCTGTCTTCATAGAGGAGCTTTCTAGGCTGTGCACCCTCTGGAAATGCTGCATCGACAATGAGTGGAGTAACTTGGTATGTTTCGATTAATTCTCTAGTCGTGTTTAGAAGAAAACTAAAATCTATTCAGAGTTGATTTTCTACATTTATGTCCAAGAATTTAGGGGATGGCTTAACTCACCTGAGATGTGTAAGGTGTCGATTAGATGAATGTTGTCTATCTGACAAAGAGTAAGATTTTAAGTCCAGGATTCCCTGATTTAAGGAGACTGAACAATTCATTGTACGATTTTAAGGAATGGAGCTACCTCAGCCTTTGCTATAAAAGCTGCTGTTCTGCTTTGAATTCAATGCGTAAGTATTTAATGTATAAGAACAAGTAAGAATAGTTCTTTGGCCTGGTGGTTTGGTAGGTTAAAATTATAATTCCTAATGCAAAAAAATTACTATTTTTACACTGAAAACTAACTTCAACAGGAGAGTTACCAAGAAATATCCATTCCAAGAAATTTAGGGGCTAAAAATGTAGGGTATTAACTTGTTAGCTTAAAGGAATGATAAAGGTACAGCATTACCCTCACCCAAGCCAGGCACAGAGGTACTGAAATTACTGGACCCATTGCTTATAGGGAAAACACGTGTCTCCTTCTTGCTTGTATCTGTAGTTAAGAGGCACATAACATGTCCAGAGTCTCAGGCGCTGCAGAGAACACTGGAGGAAGAAGCAGATTTTTTGCAACTCCCATTGGTGCTCAAAAGTAAGGTAGAATGAGAGCTTTTCAGTGTCATTATGGCTTAAGAAATTCCAGGCTTTCTCAAACACTGAAATATAGACCCTATGGGATTTTAAAAAGTGAGCCACAGGTACCAAGAGATTTACTGCACTAAGCAATAGCTGAACAGAGATAAAACATATTCCAGTTGAGATGGTTTCAAGTGCCCAAAGCATAGGTGAATGATTGATTTACCACATGAAACGAATGGTAAGTCTTGAGAACCTTCTGAAATCAGAATATTACTGCCTAGTTCTACTCTTTGCTCTCTAATTCAGAACTATATACTGTAGACCAATTTAATATTACAGGATTAATTCACATGATACTTTATGTGGCACCACTGTATTTCCATTGTATCTTTGAGTAAAATTTATATATATACATATTTTTTTAATCTATGGTTTTTCATCTCTCTGGTACTTTTGAGAAATTTAGGCCAGAAGATTAAGACCAGAGATCTTACAGACAAAACAAAGAGTTGTGTTTCAGACTAATTGTTGCTTTGGACATCTCTCTTTCTCAGCACTTTTTTATCAATTAAAGGAATGTCCTGCTATGATAAACATAGGTAAACAAGTGGGAGCAAAAATCTATTTCTGTGTAAGTCAGTGTGAGTATCTGTGAACAGCAAAGGTGCGTCATGAGGAAAAGCATAAGCAGATCTTGCAAGTAAGTGGAGAAGGCTTATTTTGTGCATGGTGAGGGCTATCTAGTAGAACGTATGGAGGTGAGGTTAGGAATACGGACAAATGAGTAGGTGTGTCTGGAAGTAACAGCAGACCAAAAAGTTTGGTAATAGGATATTTAATGAAAAAGGATGAAGATAAGGTGATTAATAATCAGGCTGCTTTCTGCCCACATATGGTGCCAAAACTCTATTAAATCTTTACCCGTGGCATTCAAGGGTTGATGCTGTATGCTGCAATTAAGGAACTTTCCAGGCGGCTACCCAAGTTTAGCAAATGCATGAGTCTATAGTCTACAAGCCAGAAATTACTTGAACCTTTGTGTTTCTATTTATGCTTCTTGACACTGTTTTTTTCAGTAGGGCATTCAAGCACGTACTTATTTGTGATCAAAATAATGCCATTCTTTTCTGTTCTGTTTTTATTTTTTTCAACAACTCCTAGAGCGCAATCATTGCCTCTTCATAATGGGAACGGAAAAAAAAAAAAAAAAAAACCCCAAAAAAAGAGCACCCCTTGCCTACTGCTAAAGAAAAAAAATAATAAAAGAAAAATTGCTAGGATTTGAATTTGGTATCATCATTCATCTATTGCAACAAGTGTTATTCCTGGTTTAGCGCTGAGACTTAACTCGACTTCCTGCATACATATTAGTGGACATAGAGGTGGAGTCTGTGACATTCCTTCCAGCAGCTCTAGAGGTATTTCACGTATTTCCTAGCTACCCTTGAAGTACTGCATATAATGATCCCAGCCTTCTTTGCTCTGGGAAAATACTTGTCATTCCATATCTCTGCTGGCTGTTGCAGAGTATACAGTTGTTTAAGTAGGTAGTCATGAAGTAATAGCTGTTTCTTCATAATTAACTTATTTATTCTCTATCCATAATAACAGGTCATTTCAAACATTCCTGATTCATTAAGAAAGCTACACCACTCAGATATTGCATAGATTTTCAATTTTCTCCTCTAAATGTTATATGATGGCTGTCAATTATCACTTCGGGCTAAGGTTTTAGGAATTAGATCAACCACATTTAAGTAGGACAAAGTAATTTCAAAGTAAACTGTGAATATTATGTACTGAGAAACTGAAAAAAAAACCCCGATAATTTAAAATTGCTGTTTTCATAGTGATAGAATCAGCCAGGCTTTGTTTCCTAGAAAAACCACATAATACATTTCCAATCAAATTTGGTTTGGACATAACCACTGTGTTTGAGAGTAAAAGCCAGCACTTTGCAACTGTTCGTGTGATGTGATGGTAACAGTGTTTAATATCAGAACCTAACCTTGACGCATCTAGCTGTTTGTTCCAGCTCTCAAGTAATCCTTCATTGGAGGGCATGTACAGGTTGGCCTATTTTAGGGGCCTCTTTCGTATTCAAGGTAAGAATTTAAACAAATGTGTTATTGAGCATATGTGAAATGCCATAGGATCAAAAAAAGATTTTGTTTTAAATGTGAATACTATTAAAGTTAAGCACATATTAATGTTCTGCTGAATGAAGATGGGTTTAACAGTTGCTTAAATATTTCCCTTAGTCAGTGATTTGGTTTGGTCCATTACAGTGTAAGGCCATCTGTGAGTTTTAGATATAAATCTGAAGTCTGTGAATCTTTGGAATAGAAGAGATGTGTTGTAGTTTTTAAGATTCAATGTAAAAACTTTAGAATAATGTTGTTAACATTGTTTGCAAAATAACTGCAGTAGCTATATATTCTATCTTGTCCAGATGGATAGAATCTCCAAGGGACATTTGTTTTTATGGCCTCTAGCTTATTTTTTTTAACACTAACTTTTATGAAGCAAACTCATTATTTTCAGCAGTCTTTTACTGTCTCTTAAATGCAGTGACAGGCAAAAGAAGACCACAAATCTGTTATATTTAAAGCTACTGAACTAAGTTTCAACAGTTGCCGTTGACCTTGTGTATTTCTTAAGCAAAAGTAAGGGTAATTTTTTGCTTCACCAAAATTAAAATCCAGACATTATATTCAAGGATTTGCCTGTCTTGCTGACTCTGTGGTGGTTGGTGATAATTTCCCACCAGGCTGTGTTAAAATCAGTGTAATTTGGCTCAGAGTTCAGCTCAATACATGCAATGTATTGGTTTAGAGTTGTTAAAAAAAATCTAAAGAACACAGAACCATAAGAATAGGAAAGATGTGACCCCAGGAGGTCACTGATTTCCTTTACTAATCCCAGACAGATTCTGCTTTATCTAAATAATGTTTGACAGCCATTTGTCTAACCTGTTTCTAAAATAGCCCAGTGATGCAGAATTCCCAGCTTCTCTCGACAGTTGTGTTTTAGCACTTAACTCTCTTGCCATTCAGCATGTTCTTAATGTGTAGGCTAAATCTCCCTTGTGGCAACTTAAATCCATTACTTATTGTCCTGGAGAATACCCTAGTGCTTTGCTCTCTTTGCCAGCCTTTTTGATGGCATCAGCTGTCATGTCAGTACTCATTTCTCCCCTTGGTCTTGTCTCAGCTAAATAAAGCTAGTACTTTCCAGCTTTGTTCAGTGTTTGTTGCTCCTTTCTGGACTAGTTGATCCAGCTATAATGTGCCCAAATCTGATGTAGTACTCCAGTTGAGTCACACCAAGTCAGAGAGACTTCAGGTATCTTACATACAGCAGGCCTACATGTACCTCCTGGGTACATTGTGGCTCTGTAGGCATGTGCTCCATTTTTGGTCCATTAAGCCTCAGCTCATCTTCTCATTTTCTGTAGAACCCTTTCTATTATTCTGTCTTTCTCTGTCTTGTAGTCATGTCACTTTGTATTTTATGCCACTGAATTACTTATTATTTTGCTGATTGCATCACATCACTTTACATTTCATTCCTGTCCTTTAAAGTGCCTGCCATCCCTCCCAGCTTGTTATCATCTTCAAATTAAATGTGCTTTCTATTCTGACATCTAAATCATCAATAATAAATTTAATGGCTAGAGTTAGATGTATTTAAGATGGCAGAGCTGTTAATGGCAAGCTTGAACAAGTTCTTAATGGGATCCAGTTTACTTCTAAAATGATTCACCTGTTCCACTTTTATCTTTATTATTTGTTTGTGGAGTAGCAATGTTCAGTGTTCTGACAACTGGCATGTCCTTAGACGTCCTGTATCATACTTGTAGACAAGAAGGAAACATTTTGAGCTGACTAGACTGTGTGGATTGATATTACTTTACAATGGATGTGGAAGAGATCTCTGAGGTTTATCAAGGTCGATACTGAGTAAAGAAACAGGTGCTACTGAATGTGTGATTTGGTTTCTCAGCTCTGTTAATATTAGAAACTATTTGTGAATCATTTGTCAGCCAGTTTTGTTGTGGTTTAACCAATCCACAGTTCCGCTGCCTACTTACATGTGCTACTTAGACATGTATTCTCAATACTTTCAAATGTACTTGTAATTCTTTCACATCCTGATATTGTAGTCATAAGCACAGCTGTAACCCTACAGCATTTCTTGGATGACTGAAGGGATTTTATTTAACAAATAATGTACATAATTTCACTAAAATGCAGGTTAAAACCAGTTCATAGCACTTTGTGCTGAGTAATACGAAGGTTTAGGATTTTTCCATGGTTTTGCATGAAATATTAAGAAGAAATCTCATGTTGACCACAGCTTTAACCTAAAAGAATTTAATTTTCAGTTTGCCAAAAATATGTTTTGAAAGATTTGAATCTTTCTGGCCAGCTGAAATTTCTCATGTTTGCTTCCTACAAAAATGTTCCTGTAAATGCAGAACAAAAATTAAAACCAACAGAGTTTAACAGATTTCATTTGCTATAGGGAAAATAATATTCAGAGGGGTTTTTTTTTTTCACTTCTTTATTAGGCTTTGTACCAAAATAATGAAAGACTACAAATATTGGATTTTTTTTTTAACATCCTTCTAAATATCCTAGACCATCTTCATACCAATGAAGAACATTGAAAATATTCATGAATATATGTTTCTGAAAAGCTGTGCAACAGCAATGGCTCAGGTGAAGTTTTGGTCAAACTGAAAAGTTTTTTTACTTCTAGTTCCTCTGTGGTCTGTGTTGATGGCAATAGCCTGATTTGAAATAAAATAGTAGCTACTAATTATCACAAATGCTTTGCATGTAGTGCTGAACTATTGATTGTGATAATTTCTTAGTGTGAAATAGGCTACAAGAACAGTTATTTTCATTTAAGAGATTTTTCAGTGGCAGGTGAAAAGTGTGATATTACTGGAACAAGGGACAAGTAGATGAGACATCATTTCCTCGCAAATGTTCAGTACTGAGTGCTACTAACAGTGCATAAGCAATTTGTTGTGAAACAGCTTTAAACATGAAAGAAAACCAATATGAGCCTAAGAAATACACTTGGGGAAATTTCTGTTTAGGTGACTAAAATGATTTTGATAAATTTAATTTATCATTCCAAATAAATTAGTTTCACACCATTTGCAGTCCAATATAATTAAATCTTGAGTAATGTGTAACTGATTCTATTTGAAGAGCAAACAAAACCCAACTGTGATGCTGTAGATCAGAATATAGATGGTTTTGGGTGGAAAAATGGATTAGAGACACAGATGGCTTAAGAGACTATGTTGACACTGCACCTTTCTGAAACTCAGTGGCATGCTAGGAGTATAACCCTGTGCTTTTGCAGCTACTGAAAGATGACCAGTATGTGACCCTGGATTTCTGTTAATTATGGGAAGGTACAAAGTCATCCATAAACCAGACAGCCTGTACCTTATGTAGATACCAGAGAGTCAGAGAAAAAGGGTCAGCTTTTTTAGTTCCTTAACATCGGCACTGTGCTCACTCTTTGCTGATGACAGTACTGTGCAAAATGCTACTATTTATTTCATAGCAGCTTTGAGCTATTTAATCCTTAATCTCTGGGTTGAAGATTTTTGTCATAAACTTTCAAAACCTAGAATAAGTGTCAGAATATTTTTATATTTGGATTCTTGTGAAAATGTTTTCTCTGCATAGTCATCTCAGATTTTGACATTAAATGTGCCTTGAGCATACAGAGATACATCCAGACTGAATTCACTTGACAGCTGGATCATAAACAAAAGAGAATCTTGATGTTTTGCTACATAAACATGTTGATGGACTTTTGCTGATCACTATCAGCTTAATTCAGTGTACTAACCCATCTTTGTGTACTATGCTCTGTAAGTCCTTTATCAGAAAATGTAGCGGGGAAAAGAAAGCATACTTTTAGACAGTATTTACAGGTTCATGTTTAAATATTCCTGAATGAAGTGCAACCAACCAATAGCATGAATATATTAAAGAACATCTGTGATGTTTGCTTAAGTACATATCACTGGTATGATGCATTGTGAATTTGTAAGGTTGTTATGGAAGAAGTTAAAGATGTGATGGAGTTTTATTTCAGGGAGAGATAAAAGAAACAAATACTGTAGAAACTTAATTAGGTGAATGGGGTAATGCATTTTGAAAGTGGCTTTGGAGAAGTGCAGAGAAATGGAAATGAGCTGACTTATGTAAGCACAAAATTGATGGACCTACTCTGAGATTATATTAAAAAAGTGTCCTTTAGAGTCAAGTTTAGTTCTTTAGGGAATGAAAGAGACAAATAGAAAATATTTGAAGGTGTGGAGTGGGGTAGCCTGGTGATCATTTGGACTCATTGAAAAGTCTGAAGAATGAACTTTGTCTAAAGTATAAAAGATTAGTCATCATCGGTAGTTATTTAAACGTAAGATTGGGAGGCTTTAGAAGAGACAAAATGCTTCAAAAAACTAAGTCAAATGTGGGTTGTTTTGGTATAGGCAGGTTTTTAGTAAATATTTAATGAATCCATAATATTAAATGATTAATATTCTCACAAACAGATGATTTCTTAATCTATTTGATGAAAACATAGAGTTATCTAATGTCTAGGACTTGAAGGTAGCAAAATTGAAATAAATTCAAATAAAGAAGACACAGGTAACTGGATACCATTAATTATTGGAATTATTTACATTTGCATTATTAGCTGACTCCGTAACATACTGCATTTCATCAACTCTACCTACCATTCTAAAGGAAGGCTACCATTAATAAACTAATCTGAGAATCCAAAGCTCCTTTATACAACAAGAAAAAAATCAAGATGTCCTGGTGTTTATTCTTGGAGTTCCTGTCTTAGCTAGGACTTGCACCATGTATGCCAAAAGATCATCTGTGCTTGTGCAATAAATCTGACACAATAAACACCTTCAATTGCAGACATTTCTCTTGACTGTTCACATATCTGAAACTGGATGTTCAGAGCTGTCAGATTCTGGAAATTCTGACTACAAATGAAAAAAAATCTTCCCAGTCAAAATAACTTTAGCTTTCAGGTAAGCTTCTTTAAAGCATTTTCTAGAAAAAATAATATCTCTTTTTTTTTTACTTGCTTCCCTATCCCACTGTGGGAGAGTGAGTTGTTCTGTGGTGCTTTGTTGGTGGCAACAAAATGTCCTTAGCGGCACTTTAGAAAAAGTTATTTTCTTTATCTGTTTTTGTTAAAAGGAATGAAGACAGCCAGTAATTGAACCATTTATCTTTGTTTTCTGTAGACTTATAACACTGTAGATTGTATAATTCAGTGTCAAAAAAAAAAAATCTATAAGCATTTGACCTTACATTATACCACATTAAAAAAAAAAAAACCAAACAACAAAACCACAAAAACAACCAAGCAAAACAACACAAAAAAAACCCCATGCTTAATTGAATAGATTTCATTATCTTGCCTTTGCAACCACTACTCATTAAAAAGCTAGTTCATGCATATAGATTTTTAAAGGTGCTTTTCTAGTCTTCCGGGTATTTTAGGATGACACTCCATTTCCTGCTGGACCAAAATTCTTCTCTGGTGGACCTGCAGAGATGAATCTTTCCCAGTTGCCAGGAACTGTGAAAATCATAGTCAACATGAAAGTTGAATTTATTTTTCATTTATTGTTCATTTTGAACTTGAAAAAAAGTGACAGACCCATATTCAGGAAAAAATCTTGATAGAAGCCTAGTACAAAAATTCTTACTTGCAAACCTTCTCTTTGAAGACATGATTTAGATACAAAGGCTTATCTTCAGGTCAAGTCTAAAGAGCAGACAATTCCACTTGAAAATATGGATACAAAAATGCTGCTCAGCCTCACTGTAAGTACTTGCATGCCAAGTATGCTACAGCAGTCTGTGAGATGATCAAATTACTTTCAGCTGCTGCTTTCTTGCAAAAAAGGAATGAAGAAAAGCATCCCTTTTTCACAGTGGTGGGTGATACAAGGGACATTATGCAAATATACCTCACCTAAGTCTTATTTAAAGAGGTTTTGGGTTCTTTTTGTGCCAGCAGGATGGGGTCATGTACACTGATCTTGCTGTGAAGTGGTGAGGGGCAAGGGCAAAACATGTGAGAATAAAACAAGATGCAATATGAATGCAAATGAAGGGAATTATAAAACTTGATCTAAATTGCCTGATGGCCTTTCATTTTTGAATATGCTATGAGACTATGGAATAAGCCCAGCTATTGATCTGTTCATTAGCTGGCCTTAAGCAAGTTGTGCACACATTATTTATTAATTTCCACTTTCTTTTATGTTTCTAGGAATCTGGATCTTCAGAAGGAAAACTTGCTCTCCATATTCATAGTAAAGTGGTAAGTAATCTGTATTTTGGGAAATTGAACTTTTGTGGGGCAGCTTACTTTGAACAAATTGTATCCTGAAATCTTTAGTTTCTTTCTTCCCAGATTGAAGAATACTGCCGAAATAAACAGGTACAGGGGTTACCCAATAAAAGTGAGAAAGAGTGCAAAATGCAAGAACTCAGATGAACCCATTGTGCCCTACCATGCCATAAACCACAGGAGAAACACAAAGAACACAGGAAAAGAAAAATTATCTGCCTTATTTAAGCACAATTTTTTCTGTGAATATTTCATGGACTGCAAAAGACTTTAATCAGCAGTGAAAGACAAAATATCACCTCGAAAACCTAGGAAGAAATAATACCTTTGTTTTTATATAAAGCCAATTTGGTTATGTTTATCTCCAGTCTGTCTTAGCATCAGAGCCTCTCCTGTAGCCACAGTGACCTTGATGCCTATCACAAAGTCTGCCTTGAAAAATACACAAAAAGCTTCTATGATATGCATGCACAGAAAGAAACACTGGAACAGCCATTAAGATGCTGAGCTGTTTCTTTGACAGTGAGGAAGTCAGCAATAGATGCTAATGCTGGGATGAAAGGGGAGAAGGGGCAGTAGCTGTTATATCAGAAGTCTCAGACAGAAAAAGCAAGCTTCTTACTGCTGTTTTGAAATGGACCACTACACCAGCTGCTTAAAGGGTCCAGACCATTTCTGAAAGTCCTTCTCCCAGCTCTTCCTGCCCTGCATTGTTCTAGTTTCTGGGATGAAGCCTGCTGTATTGAGGCAGGTATTGCTTGGCAACCTCAAGGCTTCTTCCCACAAGGCTTTGCCTACTATTCTTCATGTTCCCAAATGTCCATACTACAGCTGAAGAGAGGAAAGCTGCAGATGGCACTGCTCTGCAGACAAAAATTTGCAATTAGTAACATGACTTGGTTTGTAAAGTTGCGGAAGCTACACGTCAGAGATGTCCACACAGGTTGCTGCATCTGTTCTTGTGAGACCTCACTTGGAGCATTG
>JBCJKH010022286.1:0-31710 GCA_039877255.1 Loriculus beryllinus
AGGCTTTTTCCCTTGTGCCTGTCCTTGTGGAATATGCTTGCTCTGTTGCAGCAGAACAAAAGGCTTTCATTTAAAGGTATGCATGATTTTTAACTGAGTGGCATGCTGTCATCTGACCATCTATAGCATTATACCCACTCAGCTGTTCCTGCCATAATTCCCCACAATCCACTGTCTCTCTTAGAAGCTCTTCCAAGGACATGGAGGACCTTATTTTCTCAACAGAAGCTTTCTATTTCAAGATAATGTCATGCCATTCAAGATAATGGCATGCCATACCATGCCATGCCAAACTTCTATGTAGTGCACGTATTTCTTGATCTAGCTTGGATATCAGAAATGGTCTGCTTGTCATTGCACAAGAGGCATGGGATTAATTTACTTTGCAAAGGACAATACCACTCTTGAGTGGCACAAGTAGACAGCAATTCTCAGCAATGTGCATCTGACACAAGAACAGAGAGAGAACTTGGGATGTGTTCACAGGAGCATGCACCTGCGCCTTAGGCAGAACTTGCATGCAGGCAGCTCTCTGCCAAGCGGTCTGAGCTCTTGCTAAAGTCACTTCCTTGCAACTTTGACATTGCTTGCTCTGTCAGGAGCTTCTGGGTCACATACAGCTGCAGATTTCACTAGTACAGGTGTGTGTTTGGTAAAATAACTGATAAGCAGTATCCTTTACAAAGACAGGAAATTAGTCAAACAACTAGATGTTGCTAATGAGAAATAAGGTAAATTGTCCTGTGCAGAGATCTGTGCCTTCTCTGTACCTGTGTACTTTCTCTGGTACCTCATGAATTAGGGGGCAGTGTAGACATATTTTTAGTAACTGACCATGTTGGTAAACAGTGAGCAATCTCCAGGTGTGGGAGAGTTTCTCTAGCCGAATTACCCTTTCTCATTCAGACCCTGCCAAGTAAAGTCATTGGGCATACATCTTCCTCCCTCCCATGCAGGGCTTGTGCTGTTCAAGGGAGTGAACTGATATTCATAATTGTGCTGGATTCAAGCCATCTGATTTCTTTTATTCTGATTCAGAGAATGAATAAAGTAGCTGTGTCAAAATGATATAGTACTAGACAAATGTGCTATAGGGCAGTATAAGTTTAATCACGTTGTTGCTGCTTGCTGTGGTATTTAACAGAACCAAAAGCAATTGAGAAAGCTCACTGGCATAGTAAAGAATAAGTTTCTTTGGAACTTAAAATAATTTCTACCAGCATTGGTAAGATGGACCTGACAGCATCCTTACAATGTTTAATTTACTTCATCTGTGGGATGATTTGCCAGATTAATCAGCATGATTGCCTACAGCTGCACGGTTGGGTTATGCTCAGGGGGCACTAGACTTCACTATGTTGCACTCCAAGTGCAGGGTTTATATATACCTTCAGTTTTGTCTGCAGTGTTTGCAGAGTGTGTGTTCCTCTCCTGTCACTGTAGCCTCTGGTTTTGTTTTGAAAGGTGGGATGTGAACCAGAGATGGCTTCCTAATTTCCTTCAGATGTGACATGCCTTTTGACATACTGAGAAGCTAAATACGCCACAGGTGTATCACTGGGTATGAGAGCACTGGTCACAACTGGTGAATAATGGCAACATAGATAGCATGGAAAAGCAGCATACCATGCAGTAGTTTTGTACTTGCAAGCTTACAAGCTATTGGTACATTGCTCACACTCATTGCTACAGCTGTCAGAAGAGCATGGTTGTTCACTCTGGTAGAGGGAGATGCTGCTAATGCAGACTGTTCTGTCTGAACTCTGAAAGTTTGCAGTTTTAATTCCCTTCTTTCACTCACCCCAGCCTGCTTAGGTGAAGGAGGCAGTAAGCTTTGTATGTCTTATAACTTCCAAACGTTAACAAGCCTGGGGTTGAGGAAAAAGCTTTAATAATAGTATGAATTATTATATAATGTGAATCAGTGTTCAGAGTATCCCAGCATACCTTTCTGTGTTTGGATGCAACTCGTTATAAAAAACATGTTTGAGTTGCACAAACACTATTGAATTAACATACTTTCTAACATCTTTGCCTGTTATGTCTCTTCTTTCAACTACACATATACATGTGTTAGTGACAATAGAAAATCTATTAGGATTAGAAATCTGAAGTAATTGGATGACTGCTCTTACTTGAGAAACACAAACATTGGGAAGAAGCTTGTCTCTTAGTTAAGCTTTTGAAATAGTGTGATCTATTTCACAATATTATTTTTCCCCTGCACAGGCTGCAACAGCATGGCGAGGATAGCTTTACTGGCTATTATAGTCAGGCCAAGTAAATAAAATTGGTTTTTGTTTTAGTTGGCTGCCATATAACTTGTTCTATAATTCTAGGAGGACAATTGTATATCTTTTTTTATGTCAACAGTAACAACATCCAGTAACACTAATATGCATATGTCATGTCAGCATTTTTGTGGTTTAGGAATTTACATCTCACCTGAGTTACAGTTTAGCTTGCAGAGCCTCAGCAGGAAGTATAACGCTGTACCGTAATTAATCAACAATAAATTGTACTTTCCTGTATTGTGCTATTGTGTGTTATTCTTTTTACAGAAAACATCGTATCTTTCAGAAGCAGCTTTCCTTTCATTGCACATCTGCTGATGAACCATCATTGTTCAATATAGCGTAGTAATTGGAGTCTAGCAATGCTCCCTTCTTCTGTCTCTACTCCTATAAAAATTAATACCAAGTTTTGCTATTCTGCGGGGAGTAATAGTTTCACAGGGTGGTTGTGTTGGTCTTAGTCTGCTGAGTGCTGAGATTGTTACTAGTTCTAGGAACTGTATGTGGAAATCTGAAAGCATGTGACAAAGGACTAATGTACTGCACATTGTGTGCTGTCATACTGCCTATGCAGCTTTGTGTCTCACCTCTAGTCCTCAGCAGGTGTCAGTAATGTCATCAGTTACATTGCACACTGTAACCAGCATTTCCAATACTGAAGATACTGGTAGCAGGGCCTGTATCAGGCAGTTTGTCATCTGCAAGAAGTCCCCTTCCTCCCATTCACTTTGATGCTGGGCTTTGTTTGTATGTTGGTTCTGTAAGTCTGCATGGGCAAGCTAATAAGGAATTCTTTCTGAGAAGGGAGGCCTGTCTCAGCTTGCAGAATATGCTTTTTCAGAATACCAGCAAAATAATCCATGTCCAACCTGAAGCCCTTTGTCACAAAAGACTACAGTTTTGTGGTTCTATGAAAATAAAGGCATTACTTCAGCACTACCAATGATGATTTTTCTTAATTCTTCTTCTTCTTCTTCTTCTTACTCTTTTGTGCAAAATTGCTGGAGAAGGGAGGGAGATTTTTTCCAACTTACTTTTTTGTGTGGCCAAGGTCAAGTGAGAGAGCAGTCTAGCAATAATTGCCATAGTGTTTTTGTACTGGTAATTATTGGTTACTGGGAAAAATGTCTTCTGAAAGCTTTAATTCCTGTGGAAGCTCTTTTTTCTTAATCAAGTCATGCAAATGACTCTACCCTTAACTGAGGAATAATTATAAAGATAACAGTAGTTTTGTAAAAAATTATATCAAGAAAGTATCTATATATATATTTTTTCTAACATGTCGTTTCCTCCCCCCCCGCCCCCCCATGTTACTTGAGTAGGTGGAATATAAGGGCCAGCAGCATTAGGGCAATCAGCTATTAATAGAATCATAGAATACCATGTTGGAAGAGACCTCAAGGATCAGTCCTTCTCATTGTAAAGATTTTTCTCTTGTGTCCATTTGGAATCTTCTGAGGAGTAACTTGTGCTCATACCCCTTTCCCTTTCATCATGAGCCTTTGTGAAAAGGGAGTCTCTGTCTTCTCAGTAGCCACCCTTTAAATACTGGCACATGGTGATAAGGTCTCCCCTGAGTCTTCTTTTCTCTAGGCTGAACAAACCCAGCTGTCTCAGCCTTTCCTCATATGGCAGCTTCTCAGTACTTTGATCATCTTTGTTGCCCTTATCTGGACCCTCTCCAGCCTGTCCACATCTTTTGTGTATAGCAGGAGCCAAAACTGAATGCGGTATTTCAGGTGTGGCCTGAGAAGAGGTGAGTAGAGTGGCATAATGACTCCTTTATCTCTGCTGGTGGTGCCCTTATTAATGTAACCTGGCATCCTGTTGGCTTTCTTTGCTGTAGCAGCACACTGTTCACTTGTACTGAGCTTGTCCACCAGGACTCCCAGCTCTCTTTCCAGCCAGGTAGGTCCCAGCCTGTGCTGCACAGGATTGTGTTTACCTTCCAAAAGTGTCCAGTTCTCCACTCAGTTTGTTATCATTGGCAGACTTCATCAGGGTACATTTGATCCCATCATCCAGATTGCTTATGAAGACATTGAATAGTATTGGGCCCAAAATGATCCCTGGGGGACCTCACTAGTGACAAGTCACCAGCTGGCAAAGTCTTTATTCATCACCACCCCCTGGGTGCTGATCGTCAGCTGGTTTCCTACCCACCGTACTGTAATGCATCAGTTTCTCTAGGAGATACTGTCAGTAGTTTCAGAAGCATTCATCTACAGGAGCTATGAGACAACCAGGCATATGCCAGACCCTTCAGGGTTGATGGTCTTTGTCCTCACGGGTAACTTCAGGCAGACCCAGCCCTGCTCTGCAACTGCCTCACTGTCCCTTTGTGGGAGCTTTGTGGGGCTGTGAGAGCTGTGGGCAGTCAAGCTGCAGAAGAGGTGGGTTTGGGCAGCAGGAGTGAGTTTATGCTATCAGTATTAGGTTGGCAGGTTGCAAGGAAATCTGTCATGATGGTTTCTGGAAAACCGTATGCTTTGAATCAAGTTCAGTCAAGCTTCACTGGGTTGTAATATTTCTCAGGCTGAGCAGTTGCTAATGCGAGGGCTTATTTTCGAAGTATGGTGAACTGCACTGAGTAAGAAATGCTGGCAGGATCAAGCTTATAATGGTCACATACAAAAATACAAATCAAAGGTAATGGGCTTAAGTTGACTAATTTTTAAAAGCAGTTTGCTTTTTTTTGTATATTTTGAGCTGTGTGGCACCATGTGAAAATTACATTTTTAGTTCTTCTTATAATGCAACATAAAATATTAGTGTTACTCAGGAGTCCAAAATGTCACCAGTGTGTAGCTTGTATGAACTAATGTTGCAGATAATTTAGAGATTAACTTGTAAACCTAATTCATGTAATCTTAGGAATATGGAAGATTGAAGTTGTTTGGAAGAGAGAAAGGCAGATTATCGGAGGTATGGAAAAGCCAAGTATTTTCTAATTACTGCTCTAGTTAAGGAAGAGAAACCCAAACTCTTCTCAAGCTCCCCCCAAAGGAGCTCGCTAGTTTAAACCCGTAATTGCAATTAAGAACATCAAGCAAAAGAATTATACTATGCTGTTCCATTTTGCTATTAAAAGCTTAAACTTTTTCTCTCTTAAAATTGAAAGAGGAAAAAAGACAAACCAGAAAGGATTTAATTAACTAGTAAAGTTGAGTGTTTATCAACTGTAAAATGATTTGATTTCTGTCACAATAGGATATGTCAACTTGTAGATTTTAAAGATCAAAGTTAAAATAATTGTAGAAACAGTGATTGGCTATTTATTTATTTATATTTTTAATTGAATTTTTAAAGCTTGGTATTTCAGAGCGTCTTTTACCCACTTACTATGGGTTATTGGGATTTGGTATTTAACCTTGCATTCATTCTGTAAATTGTAAATTAAAAGGGTGAATAATACGTGTGACCCTTAAAACCTCAGTGGTGGAAAGTTGCTCTCAGATATATCAGATGTGTTGAGGGACTGTAACTGGCGTATTTCTGCTTTCTGTTCATGTGTGAGCTCAACTGTAACTGAAATTGTTTCAATTAAGGTGTGGTTCAGATCAGCAGTAGTGTAAGAAGTGGTCTGAACTGTGATGGGATATGGATGTAACAGACTGCATTCTGCTAGCTGCAGAGAGCTCCAACCTGAAAAGGTGAATGGTGCCTTAATCTTCCCTTCTCCTTGGTTTCCAGGCTGCAGCTGCTGTGCGGCAGGGTGGTCCTTCCGGGGGGATCAAGAGGCAGCTACTAGCATTGGGTGGAAAATTGCCTTGCAGTTTGTCAGGGCTTGTTTCCAGAAAGATGACGCAGTAGGTGGTATTCTGTGGAACAAATGATTCCGCAAACTCCGGTGGGATGCATAGGCATCACTGTGACTCTTCCTGTGTTAGCAAGCATTACACCTAAACTTGTGTGAAGTGTTTGAAAGATTGAACATTTATACATTGCAATGCAGTTTTAAAACATGCTTGCTTGTGTTGTAGTTTGTCTCACAAGTGACAAGTCTGTATCTGAGGGTAGCTGAAAGCTAAAAATGTTTGTTCTGAAATTAGTTTACAGGGATTCCTATACTTTTCCTTTAGAGCAGCACTGTCTTCTGCCTGACTCAAAAGTGATTGCACAACCCCTGTCGAGGTGTTGGCAGGCAGTACTCAAGTGAGAAACAAAGAACTGTGACTGTATTACAAACTGCAAGGGTTCCCAGTGAAAGCATGTGAGCAGTGAGTGTAGACACCAAACACTTCAGTTGTGACCCACAAGGTTTGTGCTTGTACTGATCCCAGCCATCTCCTGCTTGGTTTTTGCCCTGAAGTACTCTTGAAGTAGTAGTGGTTTGATACTAGGGTTGAGTAGAATGTTTCCTTTGTACATTTTGCTATCCAAGCTGTGGTCCTACAGCTGCATCCTTGTGAACAGACTGATGCTCTAGGACAGAGTTCTGAAACCACTTGCAGAAGGAGGGGCTGAGAAGAGCCTCAGTAGACCTTTTCTAAGGATATTTCTATAACTTTCTATTGATTTGGGGCCAGTTTTAAGTGTCATGTTAGTTGTGCTTGTTTGATATCTGGTTCAAACTTGAATTATCAGTAATTGATTTTGTCATTTTTATTTAATGCAGATTATACTTTAAATAAGCAATAGTTATTTTAAAATAGCTATTTAGATATGATAAATATTATTAAATATTAAAGACATTATTATTAAATATTAAATAAAGACAATTTAAAATTGTCTTTGCACTGTGGCAGTTTCTTTACTAGCAATCATCTCTTTGTCTTCTCTTCTAGGATGTTATAAGCTCAATTTTTCCTATTATCAGATCTTTCATTCTGGTGCTCTTGATATCGGTTTCCATTATGACAGCATATCTATTATTCTTTCCCCTGAAATACACTATTGTTTTGATTGTTTGTAGGTTGTAATGATACATGTTAGGGCACTTAGTTAAAACAGCCAAATTTCTGCTCCAGAGGTATGGTGCTGTTTATGAATTTAATTCAGTTTATGTTCTACCATTCATGACTCTGGTAGAATCATTTGACTGAAGTGTGGCTCCATTAATCTCTCTCTTCACTGTTTATATGTAATAATTAGTTTAAAATTTCACTCATCAGGATAGCTGCATTAAGTGTATCTTCTTCTAGTTACACCAGGGGCAGGAACTGTAGTGGGAATACTAATTAAATGGCATGGTCGCAACAATTCTGGTAATACTCTGTTCTGTGTATGGCTGGAACAATTAAGCTATGCAAGGTCCATCACATATTTTTAGGGAAGTTTTAATGGTGTTCAGAAACTCATCTGATTTAACTCTCTGACTTCCTTGTGTGATTTCCGTTGATTTACAGATTAGGTGGGTACATCTGAATCATGCAGATTAAACTGCTTTTTGAAAGATCTTAAACAGTTCCATTTTTCTAAATATCAGTAAGTTCTCCAGTAGTTACATCTTTTATGCCTGTGCAAAATCTTTGTGTGTGTTTGTTTGTTGTTCACAGAAAAAAGACAAAGCTTTCAAACTGTGGTGGCTAAAATTATATGTCAAAGATGTATTAATACATCTCAGTAAAAGAGAGAGGATTTAAAGGTAATGAACATTTCATTTTGTGCCAGTGAACTCCAAGAGTATTAAGCATTCTTCTATGTTAATGAAGAATAATTCTCATCTATTTTTACACATGTAGGTTTGAATACTTTATTTTAGGTGCTTATTTTAAGAAGATTGTCCTTTGTTGATTAGACCTATTCACACACACAAAAAGGAGAAAAGTATTTGCCCTCCCTTAGTACCTGTAAGCCCATGTGTACCCTAAGGATTAGTCTCTTTAATTTAGATTATTTGCCCTGAATGAGAAATATACTGAAGGTTAGTTGGCCCTGTATAACTACCACATGGAACTGGTTATAAACATTACTACTGTAGTTCTGTGCAGCCCAGGTGGAAAGGACAGGGATTATTATTAAATGTTTTTATAGCACAACAGATGCACATGCAAACAGTCTAACAGAGAGGAGGTGAAGCAAGACAACAGCTGAAGGAAAACAAGAATATAGAGATGCCACTGGTGAAGAAGGTGTCAGGTATGGAGAATTCAAACCAGGTGGTGTGTGAGGGTAGGCAGGTCCACTGAGGGTAAGAATATACAAAGTGGGAAGGTCTGTGCTAGGTGCTGTGCTTAGGTGTATTCTGTATGAGCAGTGATGAGGGTCTCCCAATAAGCCAGAGCATGAAGTGAATGCATCAGTTTGTTTTTTAATTGTCATATCCTGTTTATTCTGCCACTACACACAAATAACTCTGTCTATACTGAAATTTTCAGTAATGCTTTACTGTTTGCTTGTCTTTGATTTTCTTACCTTAACATCAAGAGTAGGAAAGTATTGCTGCCCTTGCCACATGAGAGAAACAAAGCAACTTGTGTTAGTCTTGTTTCCCCAAATTATTCTTCCCTTTCAACATTTGTAGTTCTATTAATGATTTTTGTGCATGTAGGTATATTGATTGCTTTAGTAAAGTAGCCTGTGGCATAGCCTGATGAAGGAGCTAAAATAAAAGCAGCTAAGTTTGCATTATTAGCAATTTCTTAGCTGAGATAATGATGAAAAATATAATCAGCATTTTAAAAGTATTTAAAATCAGAAACTTAGGGTTATTTGTAAGATCAGGTTTGGAATTAGAATAGAATAAATATTTTTTTAAGGGCTGGAATTGTTTCAGAGGAATTTGTGTCAGTACTGCACATCCACCAAAAGAGAGCAACATAAGCACACTGTAGGTGTTAACGCAAGTGGCCATTTTACACTGTAAGCAGGAACATATTGTCCTCTGTTTTAGAGTCTGTATTTTACCTGTCTCAGAATATGATGGATGCTGTGTACTTATTAGTTAGGTTTATGGCTATTGATAATGTATGTTTTATGGATCACATTTTTGTCTTTCAGATGTTTATGTACAATATGTTTCCTCATTCGTTGTGATTGCATTTAGAATGCATGTTTATATATTTGCTGAAATGTTGCTGCTTTTTTTTACTGTTAGAAACTTTTTTCATCAGCAGACTTTGCATTCATTATGGTTTTTTTTGCTATAGTCATTAAAATGTACTTAACATTTTTAGTTTTCTTAAATGCCCTGGCATGGTATCAGCTATATTTTTGATTAATTTGAAAAAAATGTGCATTTTTTTTTTTTGTATTAATTATTATCAGTCTCCTAAGTGTGTAGAGACTGTTTTGTTTTACATTCACTGAATAATCCCTTTAGACCCAAAGCTGATATATGAACTCAGATATGTTAAGATACTTATTTGGGCAAGTATGTGGAAGTTCCTTGAAGTCTCTTTCCTAAAATATTATGTACATTTTAAGTTATTAACTGTGAGGTTTTTTTTAAAGGAAAATTTGAGATAAGCGATCTTCAAATAAAAAGAACAAGGGATTTGTAATGTGTAAGGTTATTTTCAGACAACAAGTACTTACCTGCAGTGTCCATAATCTGTTTCTCATTTCTTGGAATTTGGATTAGGGATTGTTTATTAGCAAGATGGTTATTTACATTGTCTATATATTACTACACCTTGTGGGCCTGAGCTGGCATAAAGGTGTGGGGGCATCATCTTGTGACGTCATTTAGAGCAGCACTAGATCCTAGAATCTCTGTGGCCTGAAACAGGGATGGCTTTTAATGCAGCAGGCAATGGAAAGGGGAAGGTGAGCAACAGTCTGTCCTGTGCCAGGCTGAGAAGGGCAGTTTTCTCTTTTCTCTTGTACACAGGAGAGAATAAGTGGTTTGGCTCCTTTTTCCTTGTTTAATTTCATATGTAATCCAGAAGTTGAAATAAAACAGATCCAAGATTGCTGCAGCTATTTTCCTGCTAGCCACTAGCAACTAAGTGCCGTAAACTTACCAGTCACTTCCATTATCCCAATAATAGACATTTCTTCAGTACTGTAACACTGACTGCACACAATGGACTTGTGTGTGGGAGGACATATTGTGAGCTGGGGCCCTTGGGCAGTGATGGTGCCGGAGGTCCAATACAAAGCTTGTGACAGTCTGACATAAAGCTGGCTGCATGTGGTTCAAGAGCGTGGATGCCCTCAGGCAAGTCCTGAACTGTGCAGAGACTCTTGGAAAGATCCTGTAGTCCAAATGGTTTAACTAGGGTATGCTTAAGGGGGTTCATCAAAATGACAACTGAAGGACATCTTCAGGGAGGGGGTCAGAGAGGAGGAAAATAGGGAAAATGGAGATGCTGAAGAATTGCTGTAGCAGAACAAGCATTACACCATGTTTATTTGGAATGTGGCTGGTGCATAGTAGCAGAAATGGAACATGAGATATATGTAAAATAGAAGTGAGTTTGAATCTAAGTGTGGCCAGAGGCAACACAAACAATAATATGTTTTTAATAGTTAGAAACCTCTCATAAAAGGCTTGCTGGAGTCAGGAAGTGCTTAGTGTGTGGGTCACTGGAAAGAAATGACATTCTTTTATTGCCCAGGTATTTGAATATATATGTCCCTATTTATTTCAATTTAAAAATAAAATAAAAAATAGTTAATTTCAGTTCAGTATTCTGTGACAGTTCCCTGTGAAGAACAAAAAGGTAGCTCCGATAGATGCTTAGTTTAAGACTGAGAGTATGTTGGGCTCTTGAGAGCTAAGCAAAGATACAGCAAGGTTTGGCTGTGCCGGAGGCTTTGAGCCTGTGTTTGTTTGTTGTGGTGTGTCTGTTGAAATAAGTAGCTCTTCATCTGAGACCTCCGTGCACAGAGAGTGACCCTGTGTGTGCCAGGCAGACTCTGCCCCTGAAGAGCCACTCTCACATCTCTCTGCCAGCTGCGTATAAGCATTGGATTGAACCTGTTTTTCACCCCCACTAGAAGAGATGGCTGCATAAGCTGCCCAAAGTCTAAATGAAGTGACTGCATGTAAATAAGACAAAATACTATATATTTACAGATCGACATGCATGTGTGTACATGTGAATTTTGCTTAAAATATTTAAATCCAGAATTTAGGAAGAATAGATTGCTCAATAAAGTATGTTTTTCTGAATACTAGCCATGACATCTTCCTTTTTCCAAATATTTTCAGGCTAAATAAGTATTTGACAGAATCATAAACCAATAGTTCTGAGGCTGCTGAAGCATTTGAGACTTAGAACTCTGGATGCTTCACATCTGAGATGGAAATAGAGAATTTCTGAAACTCCTGTTTCAAAAATATGGGCTCTTGCTAAGTAATCTTGGCTACTTTTATGTCAGAATGGGGGTACACTGATTCTGATGAAATCAGAGGTGTTTAGTGTAGTTTTAAAAGCTGAATTCAGAAATGCATATTTAGAACCTTACGGATCACTTCAGTTTGTAGTCTGAACTTGCTTGCCTAATGCTGACTCCCAGTATGTGACAAGTTTTCCCTCTTTCTGAATTAATGAGATTCATCATGGGTTATACAGCCAGGCAGAGGGATGAGTGTTTGCACAAAAGATGTCATAAATCCTCATGGATTTCTGAACTTACGTTTTCATATGTACATAGTTGTAGGGAAACAACAACAAAAAGGATATTTCCTAGAAATTATCTTTTTGTGAAAAATGTTGCATTGTTGAACTGACTGTTCTTCTAGAATCATAAAATAGAGTTGGAAGAGACCTTAAGATCATCTAGTTCCAACCCCCTGCCATGGGCAGGAACACCTCACACTAAACTATGCCACCCAAGACTCCATCCAATCTGGCCTTGAACACCACCAGGAGTGGAGCATTCACAACTTCCTTGGGCAACCCATTCCAGTGCCTCACCACCCTCGCAGCAAAAAGCTTCCTTATATCTGATCTTAACTTCCCCTGTTTAAGTTTGAACCTATTACCCCTTGTTCTATCACTACAATCCCTAATGAGAAGTCCCTCTCCAGCATCCTTGTAGGCCCCCTTCAGATACTGGAAGGCTCACTGGAAGATTCACTGTACTAGTTGTCTGTATATGTACACGACTAGTCAGGAATGGATTTCTAACTATTGTGTAAGATTCTAAATGTGAATTCAGCTGGCCTCAGTATGAATACCAGTGGCACACAGAGACAAAATATGACTCAATGTTTCCAGACAGTTTTTACAATTCCTGTGAACAAAAAGTGCTTATCCTTTACTAGCAAGGTATATATTGGTCAATATGATCTGCAGTGTTGTTATTGAACCATCCTTATTTAGAGCAAGGCGTGTAATTTTCATGAGGGCTGCTGCTCTGTTCTTTGGTCAGTGGAAACCTTCCACTCCTCGTGCTCTGGTTTGCAGGAATGCAACAGCGAAACAGTGAAACTACCAGTCCTAGGTAAAAGTTATGGGAGGTTTTGAAGTGAGCTTCTGTGGCTGAGAACTTGTTGCCTTCAGGATCCCACTCACTGAAAGTAAGGAAAATTATAAGAAATGAGGGCCACTGTGTAGGTGGGATGATGTTTCTGAAGTGGTAAGCAAAAAAGTGTGTCTATGTTGAGAGCTTTGTGTGCTCAGTAAATGCCCTAATGTACCTGCACTGGAGGTTCTTGCTTTAACCTGCACCATTTGAGAGTAATGGCCTGGTTCTTGGAAGTTGAGCCCTGTTGCTTCAAACTATGATAATGTCAGCAAAAAATCCCATTTAGGGTTGATTCTTGAGCAGGGAACACATTTTCATGGTCATACTATGCTCCTGTGAAGGTCAGATTTGGCAGAAACTATACATACACACATATGTTTATTTAATAATTAAAAAAAAAATCTGCCATCTGTTTCCCTGTATTTTGGCCATATTTATTAGTGATCCAAATCTACAGTGGTGTTCCAGTCTGCCTCTTTCTAGTTTCCATCTAATGACAACTGTTTTCTGCTCATCTGTCTACACAAGGCAGAGCCTAAAATGCTTTGTGCAGTTGGTAATGGAATTTCTGGCAAAGGTAGATTTCAGCTGCTAAGAGGAATTATTGGAATGGGAGAAACTTCCAATTCAACTCTTGCTGTGTTTGCTTCTGTGATTTGTTTGTGTAACAGTACTGTAGCTCTTACCACCTAAACAGCCCTGCATCATCTGGTCCCCTGCTGTGAGGGTGAGATGTCTAAAAAGAGCACAGCAGGGGCACGAGAATTGCAGAACTTGATCGGAATTGACCAATACAGAATTTACAATAGTTGTTTAAATCTGTAGTCTCCAACTGGTGGTGGATGATGGCTTCAGACTTCTGCTTCCCATAATAACTTTAATGAAGCTGCAGCTTTCCAACCATGTACGATGTGAATTTGGAGATTGGCTGTTGCTCTGCAGTGCCCTCAGCAGCAGTGCCACCACTTTCCAAGATGTAACTGTGTTACTGAAGCGAAGCATGAGAGCAGTGGGGTAGTATGAGGTATTTTTCATGAAATTATTTTGTCTTTTGTTTTATATAGAAAAGCTCCCTAAGATCAGCAATCATTTAAAATGCTTTTAAGCATATAACTGAAATGTAACATAAATTATAATTTCATATTTCATCTATTCTTTGCATGCTGTTGGTGATTCCTGGCTCTATAAATTACAGCTAAGTCAGGCCAACCTACAAATCCTGATGTTTTTGCATAATCTCTGTTGTGAACAGTAAAAGCATGTGTATTCTGTTAATCTATATTCAGATACCAGCCTGAAGTCAGAGCACTAAACAGAACTCGTTTTTAGGCCAGGAAAAATAAGTTACATTTTTTCCCATGAAAACACTTTGAAGCAACTGAAATATTGCCTGTTTTGTGTGGCTTTGTTTTTAAAACTATTTTAAAATATTCCACAGCAGACGTTCTACCGACAGAAAACAGCAGGAGAGTTTTCTTACATAATAATCTGACAGATGTGCCATGGTATGTAATCCCTTAAACCTCCAAAGCCCTCTGATAGTGGATGTTTTAAAAGGCCAGATTGAAAAGCATGTTGCTCTTTTATTGAGTCTTTGCCTTCAGTGCCCGTGCCACACTCGACTGCTTTATTTTTGCTACAGCAGAGTGCATGGTAACTTGAAGTCAAGAAACAAAATATCGTATCTTAGAAAATAGTATTAAAATATCATTAAAATAATTAATACCAAGTGAAAACACTGTTTAAAATTTGCATTTCCATCTGGATCTTCTCGTTCAAATCTTTTTTCCATGCTATCCCTGAGATTCTGTCAGAAGTAAATCAATAATAATTACACACACAAAATGACCAGCAGACTTGTAACTGAACCATCAAGATTTTCACATTTCTTAACTATGAACCGTGTAATCATATTACTGTAACTCATGTACTCTTCTGTCGCGGGCCTTTCTGAGCCTTTGAGCATCGTGTCCAATTACACCGTAGTATACCATTTGAAATGGGGGACTCTGTCTTCTACTTGCCTGGGTAAGCACCTGGTGTCCTTTTTAAAATAACAGTGTCATTAGAATAGCCTTTACCTCTTAGCTTATTTTAGCCTTCTCTTTTTCAAAGCAGTTATAGCTTTAATAATCCAAATGTCAGAGGGAACATGAATTCAGAGGATCAGAGTTTCAGTCAATCACATTAAATAAGTTCCTTTGATAGTCAGATACAGCAGCATGGAACTTTATTTCAGCTAGCTGGCACTTTGGATAACTGAGGTTTGGGTAATCAACACGGCAATACATGGGACTGCTCTGTCGTTTTCCAGAAATTTGTGTTCTACATTATGTTAAAAATCATACCATGTATGACAGACAGCCGTGGACTTGTAGCTAAACTTAAAGGAAGCAAAAGTTTAGGAATAAAAGATTACTTAGTTGGGATTTTTGACATTTGCAGAAGTGCAATCTGGTATAAAATGTTTAGGTAAAGCCAGTGTGTGTATATTGAGAGCAGCTTGATGCCTCAAATTAATATTTTAACATTTGAGCTTAGTACTGCCGTGTCCTATAGTGTTTGTTTTCCTCCTGTACTGATTGGACAGTGGATTTCAGACCTTTGTCTCAACATTCACAGACACTGTTTGCAAATGGGAATCAGTGATATGGTATTAATGTTGCAGTCCAGGCAAATCTGATGGCACCTTGCTTGATGGAACTGTTCAGGGCTTCTTTTATAATAAGGGAGAATGTGGAAGAAGTTTTGTCTTCCTTCCAGGCTGGCTGAAGGAAAGGAAACCTCTGTTGGTTGGTTTGATGTTTATTTTACTGTCTGTGGAACAATAAGGGTTTTCAGAAGCAAGGGTTTATCTTTTCAAGGAACCACTTCATTCTAGACTTGGTGTCTTACTCTGTGTGCCTGTCCTTTTGGTATTGCCCTAATCCCTCTGGAACAAAATAGCTTTTACTGAGGAGCAGAGTACCTGTGTGGAGGACTGTTACAAAACATCTACCCTATGTTCTTCAGCACCTTTTTTGGCCAGTTTATCCTAAGTGATGTGCTGTGAAACCTAATACTGTTTCCATTGCTGGGAACACTCTACCAGTTAATGAGATAAAGGCACACTGTAGTCTTCAGTCCAGCAGTACAGAACAGGGTGAGGGGGTTGTTAAATTCTGCTGTCTTTCTAAAGTTATAGATATGCTTTCTGCTCATGTATACAGTATGCTAAAGGAAAGTAAGAGGCTGTGATTAAAGTGCTTTAGTTCCTGGAGGCTCAGACTTTCTTCTTGACTTTTGAATGATAACTTGGGCTCAGATTCTCAAATGTACTTGAACAACCATGTAAGCCCTTAGGCATTTGATTTGCCTTTTAAGTGGCACTGGCTTTTTTGAAATCATCCAGCCCTTGCTACCTCCACCAGTTATGAATACGTTGTAGCCAACCGTTTGTTTGAAGCTTCACTTGAAGCCAGAGCTGTGCAAGATGATCAGCGAAGCTGTATTGCTGAGGCACTTCATGAGCTGACAGCAGCTGAAAGCTGCTCATGAACAAAGTGGATGAAACCAAGAGAAGAGAAGCCATGGTGTGCTGAGATGTTCTGATCAGAATGCTTGCCTAGTGTGAGGGAAAACCTCATTCAAGGTCATGCGGTATTTAGATTTCTTTTTTTGTTTTAGGAGTAGGGGGTTTATGTAGTGCAGTGGTGGCTTTTTGCAGGTTGAAAAATGGAACTTAGCTCTATTTTTTTAGCAGGTGTTTAACAGGTAACTATAGACTAGATCAGTCACTTGGGCACCTGAGACTGGCCTCACCTCTTGCCCCTCTGTCTCTCCTCTGGCTGCTTGGAGCTTCCCACCAGTGCTGGTGTTGCACTGGGGGCCACCCTCGTGAGTGGGAGTTGCACAGCACTCAGTCCTCGCTATCCAAGCTGCTCTTGTGGATCAAGCCCTTAATTTCTCTGCATCTTTTCCACTTGTAAAACAGAGAGTACGGACAGCATTCGTCATGGCAGTGTTGCGTGGTGAAGATTAGGAGGTGTTCAGATACTGCATTTTGTTGGTAGGGACCATGTAGGTGTTTCAGCCAAGTGTGAAATGGCTTCACTAAGCCAGCCGCAGAGGTGCACTGAACTGACAGACTTCCACATAACTTAGTTTCAGTTTAATCTACTGTTTCTATTTGGATCTTCATTCAAAACTATTTGGTTCTGCTTGCTAAATGCTCAGCTTTTACAACTGGCCTGCGTTTCATAAAACTTGACTGTGAAAGACCTTCACTGCTCAATATCTACTGTCAGATTGTTTCTGCCTAAAAAGATTGGGAAAGGTGCTATTAAATGAGTAATTGAGTTTTCCCCTGTAATTATGATATGACAATTTCTTATTTTCCTCTCAATTCTTATGTACATTTGGACATAGCTTGTGTAACACACAAGGCCTTACCTTGATTTAAAATTTATTTTTTAAATTTTTTTTTTTGGTCCTGGTGCTAAATTTGCTCCTCTGCTGGTGATATTTACATCAATTATATGCAGCTTGCACATGGGAAAAAGAGAGTTACTGCAATTGAGTACTGTTTATACTTCTGTGAACTATTTGCTACATTGTTCAAGGTCTACATTTAAAAAAACCCCAAACAATAAACCAGTTCCCTGATTCTAGAATCCTGTTACAGCACTTCCAGATGTTACCGCATGCAATATTTTACAACAAAGCTAAGCCTTGTGTTTCATTCCTTTGAATACTGAAGGGGCCTTCAAGAAGGAAACATAAGCCAATGATTTCTAGAATAGATAAAGCTGAAGGCCGTGAGAACATGCAGTGAGAGCCTTCAGATTATGTATCATCCCGTTCATCTGAAAACAGCAATAAATACACTATTCCTACCTGAACACTTAGGGAAATTACAGGCAAGAGGTACATAGGCTGCTCCTCTGCCTTAAGTCTATATTCCACTCATTATATAACTACTTACATTTTAAAGAACTTTCATAGGTTCACTGGGTTTATTTATTAGCAGAAAGGTTACAGTCACTGAGAAACTGTTGAAATGTGCCATGGCCCATCTGTCCCCAATTAGATTCACTGTTATCTTTCTACATCCAAAATTTAAATGCCTGGAAATCATGCAGTCAGCTGGCTGGCTATAAAATATGGGAGAGCATGCATACAATTTCCTACATTGAAGCTCTTTGTGTTTTTTTTACAAATGAACTAATTATTGCTGTGGCCAAAAAGGAACAGTTGACACCAGACATTGGAGGAGCTATCTAGAAGGAGAAGATAAATGATCCTGCTCAAATACATAGTTATTTAGAAGAGAATTTTTAATCTAACTTGATTTAAAAAAAATAAATTATTCCTAATCTAAAGTGGTGGATTCCAAGTACCTAGAGTTTGGTGGCCTGTTGGGTGTGCAGTAGGAAAAGCCTAGCTGCAGTGGAGAGGAAATGTGACAGCCAGGTCTACAGTTCTGAGCTGGCAGTTCTGCAGAGTTTCTGTGGGATGTTCTTCCTGTGCCATCACCAGCAGTAAAGATCCATCAAGCCAAGTTCTGATATTGTTTTCTTCTATGAAGAGCCCGTGGGCTTGTGCAAGTGTAACATATTGGAGAATAGTGGAATTATTTAATAATTCTGCTGGCACTTCAGAAGAAGTAAAATTCCCAGTCCTGTGCATCTGGTCAGGGTGATTACCTGCACAGGGCTAGCAAGAGTACAAATAGGAAAAATATCTGTCTGAATATGCAGTTTTGCAATGAAGCTGCTGGTTAAAACTAGTATTACATCAAGACCACTTCTAGTAAACTATTAACCAGAAAAAGTAGAGATACTAGGTTTAGTTTTGCTACCTGACTCTTCTCTCTTACCTAATTGTCATGTAGTTAGCTTGCTATTCAGTGGGAAGGCACACAGTGTAACAATTGTCAGTGCTACCTATTTCTGTTAAAAAAATAATTCAACTTAAAACCCCTATCACATCTTGTGTTGAATATGGGACTTGTGTTATAATACTTTAGTGGTGCTGGTTGAAGATGTATTGTGGCTTGAAATCAAAGTATCAGGAGCCTAGGTAGTATAGAAACTTCCATACTTAGGTGAGTTACAGAGGTGTCTGGCTTTGTGGAGTGAGGGTTTTGTGTTACTGTTTTTCTGTGTGTTGACTGAGGCATGTTCAGCCTCAGCTGAAGGAGTGGCTGCCACTATTTTAAGTGTTACAGAATCACAGAGAAATTGGGGTATGCAGGAGCCTCTGCAGATACCTAATGCAACCCTCCTGCTCAGAGCAGGCCATCTAGAGCAGGTCGTTTGAAGCTGCTCCCAGCTGGGTTTTGAACATCTCCATGGACGGAGACATTTCTGGGCAAGGTGTTCCAATGTTCAATTGCCCTTACAGGGAAAACATACTGTCCTTATGCTTAAATGAAATTTCTTGTCTTTGTTATGGCCAAATCCGGTACACTCTGGGTAAATAAATGCCATGCTTACAGCACTGGCAGTCTTTAACAACCTTTCCTCCCTCCTCCACTCCCCCAGCACTTGTCCATAGCAATGACTGCAAGTAGTATAGCACAGGAAGATTTAAAGATAGTATTTTGTTGTGAAGAAGTATTTTGTTACTAAGAAGAATTGGACTTGATTTTAATACTGAAAACTAATATTGAGAAGTGTGTGTAGCCCTGAACTACTGCTGCAGCTCTTTGCTGGCAGTCTTCTGTGCAGTGAAGGTCAGAAATAACATGGGTTCCTAACCAGGCAGAGCTGAAGCTTGAGACTGGCATTAATTTAATTATGTAAGGATAAAGTGGCTCTAGGTCCCCATTTTGGGATGTTTAATGTGATAGATATAAATTGCTTCAGCACAATAAATCTACTGGTATGAATGGAGCAGCTGTAGCTTGTACCATTGGATGGTTTCCTCTCCTATCATTAGTAGAGCTGTTTTCAAATTTCAGATTAAAGTAAAATTGCTTCCAGTGTTTAGATGCTCAAATGCTAGTGATTTCTGAAGGTGGCTCTGGATGTCTCCATATGTTTTCTGCATACTATTTCAGCTTCTGCTTTACTGTTTTTTCTAAGAGTTGTCATTTTTTTTGTCCCCTTTTGAAGCTCTCTTCTGACAGTTCTCCTTCTCACAATTCACATGAAGAAAACTTGTTGCAGGATCAGGGTCTGAACCGGGACCAGTGGTCTGTGCTTATTAATAAAAATGCTTAAGGAGTGCAGATAGGTTAATTGAAGTTAGTTGTGTGTGACCAGGTTGGTTTGTCTTTAATCTTTTATGTTTAAATTTTATATGTGTGAAGACAATTAATCCTCTTAACTGCTGTAGACTTTGAATGCTTAGTAAATAAGTGGCCTCTCTAATTGACACTATGTTGTTTGCCTGTTTAAGCCAAAATAAAAGTAAAGAGCTACACTGGGCCTTGAGGGAATCTTCCTCAGTGCAGTGAGAGGTTCTATTATGTAAAAGGCTTAAGAGTCTTCCCAGCTCATTATTTTTATAGTACTGTCTGCTCTGCTCTTTTAAGACAATGCACTTTTTTTAGCATCAACAATTTTGAGATCAGAGAGCACTTCCTGAGTCAAGGCAAATTGAGCAAGATATTTCAGCACCTGACAATCAAAGATGCACTTTTCATGTATGCAGGTTAACACAGCTTTTTTGTTCTTTTTACTGAAAACTAAAAGATATTCCTCTCAAGTGAAGGGTTTCTTATCTTTGTGGTGTGTACAGTAAAATAATAGTCCAGACATTATTTCTGCACAGCAAATCATGAAGTACTTTACAGAGTGAATATCTGGGGATTACTCATTGGCCAGCTGACCCAAAATACTGATATTTTGTATTAATAAATCTGTATGACAGCTTTAATGAGATGTGAGGAACATATTTTTTACTTTTAATTGCATCTTGACTTTTGTTCCTATAGCATGTTAACACTTGTTCCACTGAATGCCATGTTAGTAACAGTTAACAAATACATCCTTGTTTACACCAGGTTTCAGATCATACCCATGTTTATTGAATCACTGTTCAAGTGCTGTTTTACTTTGGCCTGTGTGGTGAATAGATTAGGAGTAATAATGTGGAAGGGAAGAATCCAATGTTTAGAGATAATTTTTCATACATGAGCTATGGTGGAGAAAGGGGCTGTTGTCTCATTTATAATGAAATCTAAATTCAGATGAGTTTCACAATAAGTATTTTGCCAGGCTGCAAATGTCCTCGGTATTATGCCAGACAGCAGCTGAGCACAGATGAGAGTTGTTAGTGCCTCAGCTAGGCTTTTTCTGTAGGTGTCACACTCACTCACTGCCTCAGCCTGATGCTGCGTAACTGTGCTCTGAAGTTCTCAGATACGCTCGCACTTACTAATACACATAATTGTGTTAATACTTAATTTGTTATTAAATTCAGTCATATTTAATAACTTTGGGGAACTAATAATCTGATTTAAGTACAGTCTGCATTTATGAATAAATTTTCTTTGAGGTTCTTAATTTTTTAACACAACTTTTAAGGTCAGTGGTCCAACTGTGTAAATTATTAAATACATCTGAATATTTTATAACTTTCCCCAGCAAGGCAGACTGGATTTTCTCTTCACAATTCCTGGATGTGCAGTATGGAGGGTGATACTGTACATAATTTGTTTTTTGTTTCAGATCATAGCTGTTACTATGAAATCCAAGCTTTCATTTTACTAATTGTAGTAGTAACACAGATAATATTTTGCTCCCTACTGTTAGACTTGACCTGCTTCTTCAGTCTGTACAAGACTGAACAGCAAGTAATCACGTTCATCCCTTGGTTTGGGCTTCCTGTGTGGTTGAGCTGAGGTACAGCTGTGGATCAGTTCTCAAGACAAGAACTGTTGCTACCTCAGAACAGCACTGCTGCAGCAGCATTTGATGGGCTGCATTTCTGCCAACTCTGAACCTGAAGATCCTGTTCTAGAACAGACTTTGCTCCTCTGAAATTGTGAAACAACAAAATGTCACTCATTTTAGCAGGTTAAAAGCATAGTGAAAAATTTTGCAAGGCAGGACGAAGTGAAGTTGAGATCCATTTGGACTAATTGGTGAATTAATCCAAAGAAAGATGCAGCCACATGGAGATTTTGCTGCTAGAAAATAGAGACATTGGTAGAGTGCCTCTCAGTTTGCTTTAGATTTCTGTAGTGATTGCATGCTTGGTTTTGTCTGTTGGAGACCCTTATCTTCTGGAAATGGCCCAGACTTTTACAGCAGCATCCCTGTTACTGGGTCTATGGCTGTGTGGTGACGACAGTACCGTGGATCGGGTGCCTTCTCTACGCTCTTGTTCTCTAAGCAAGGATCAACTGTAACAAACACTTGGCCATCCATGAGAAAACCCCTTATGACTGGGCAGGCATGTTTATAAAGCATCTGTCTCATATGGGGAAAAAGAAGCTGCCGGATCCTCTAGGCTGTGCATTGCCTGGCGAAGCTGCCCCACTCATCCTGACCCTTCTCACCAAGAATTCTGTGAAGACTGTTAACAAGTCACACCATGGCCACGTGAGTGATGTTGGAGTGCCACTGAACTGAGCTTTTTGGGCTGGCTGCACAATTTACAGTCTATATTACTTTATTCTTCATAATTCTTGAGTGGAAGAGGTTAGCAACTGTGGGCTGGCAGCTTTTTTTTTTTTTTATTGGAGAGTGCAGTGCTTCTTATCCTTCCTTTACCACTTCCATGGAGAGTAAATGGGTTTACCAGCATATTGTGATAGGCACACAGGATATTGATTCTTTGTGGAGGCTATAAACACTCTGCCAGTCACTTGTAGCAATGAAACTTGTAAGTCACAATGAGCTGAAATTTTCCCAGCACAAAATTTCCAACCAGTTTATGCTCATGGGAATAGAGAATTATACTTTCTGATACTTTAGTGCTCATTTCCTTGCATGGACTGGAAATGTTTGTTTTTAAAGCAGTAACTCTACTAGATAAACTATTGCTTTCATAACAGTTGTCTAAATTCAGAGGCTTGTTTTGCTTTCCCATGAGCACATGTCTGGAACAGTTCAAATAGTTCTCAGTTGGAGATCACTGTTACAGTTAGGTGTCTGCTTCCACCCCAGTGGGTCTATTTCATATAACCTTGTGCCTATATCACCCTGTAGCCAAAAAGTAAAAATGCAGTTGAGTAATTGTAAGCATTCGAATTGAAATCTTTGCAGCCATGACGTCACTTTTGTTTGGGTCAGCCTTTGGATGCCTCCTGCCCTTATTAATAAAAATCAGTGCAGTGTCTTCCCACCAATGCTAGTCGTGTCAGCCGCTTAACCACCAGCTCTAAAAGAAGCTATAAAGCAAAAATATCATTCATTAGACTTTCAAAACTCCAAAATTACCCCCTCAGCAGGAAAAAAGTCTCTCTTGACCAACCATTTTCTTTCCTGACTTGTCTAAATGTAGAATTTTTTGTGTTACAAATATTCTGTCAATATTGTGTCTATGTTGTTGCAGTCCATAAGTAAAGGAAACGCGACCGTTTTTGTTCTGTGATCCATTTTAGCCATTCTGACACCTTGTTTGCTCTTTTCCTGACAAAGAAGGAAAGAGTATCTGTGTCTTTTACTTCATTCAAAGTGCTGGAGGCATGGAGATTCTCTTCTGTATCCTTTTAATTCTAGTATTATTGAGGCATTTTGTAAACTTACCTGAATTTCATGAGATTCATTCTTGCTGTAAGGAATACTTTCAAGTAGTGCCTGGGTTTACCTTATGATTGCAGAATCACACTTCTATACATAAGGAATCTTAGGGAAAGAAATAGAAATTAAGAACAACTTAAAATGTAGAGAATGCATACCAAAATAAAGGAGTCTGTGCATGGGTTGCTGCTCATGCTTAACTCTGCAACGGATACGTACCAATGGATGCCACAATCTTTAAAACAGCAATTCAAATACAAACCAGGAATTTCCTTTTAATTTTGCTTGTCTGTTATAAAGGAGCTTAACTTTATGCCAATGGAATTGGGAAATATGTAATGTTTTCTGATGCTGCTGGGTTTCTATTCAGACGGAAGTGACCAGCTATTATGTGTCTTGTAATGCTGAGTCTTCTGAAGCATCTCTGCCTTTCCAGGCTGAGCTACCTTATGCTGTTGCTGATCCAATGCAAACTCTGAATGTTCAGCATTTCTGGAAATCAGACACAGATTGTCTCAAGTTGGGTGCCCCAGATCTTCAGAAAATGCTGCTAATTAGCCTTTTTGCCAGAGGGTGCTATCTGAAACCACCACCACGAGATAGGGTTACTGTGATTGAAGTCCCTTCTACTTTGGTATCTAATTTCAAAATGAGTGACAATAAACACAGTGCTTGATCAAAAGACATGCAAAGCATGGGGTCCCCCCTGCTGCATATTTATATGTTGCAATGTGTTATAAGTACATTTAACTCAGTAGAAACCATTGTAGTTTATATAAATCAGCTGTTATTGAAGAGCTAGCCAGTTCATTAGTAGATGTGCTTCTGCATATGTGCTGGGCTGCTGGAAGCAGTTTCTGGAGTGTCAGGCCTTTAATGGTCCTTTTGCATCCTTTTCCATTCAAAGGTATCAGCAGTTAAATACTCAAATCCTTGTCTTTTAAAAATACCTTTAAATCAATTGCAACACCATCAGAGAAATAGATATGAAACATGGATGATCTGAGGAGAGCACCTCTACCTTTCAGAAATACATGGTCCCTCCTTTTAATGTCTTTTTGGAACATTTTTGTCCCTGCCTATGGCAGGGGGGTTGGAACTAGATGATCTTAAGGTCCTTTGCAACCCTAACTATTCTATGATTTTGTGTCAGTGTCGAAGAAGGAAGCTTTGTCTCTGTGGCTTTAGCTAAATCCACATGCCTCTGTCAGGAGAAAATAGGACGCAGTGATTTCTTTGTGGTTTTTACTTGTAGATAAATATTACTGCATTGTCAGAGGAGGACCATGGAGCTTTACTTGCCCTCCTTGGCATTAGGACCACTGCCACGATGTGAAACAGATAAAGTTCTCTGTGGAGTGATTAAAATATCCAGATATGGCACAATTTTATTTGAGCTGTCTAAAAGACAGAATTGTACTGTTGGGAATACCTATACGTTTTAATTCTCTTGCATTCTTGTGTGTCTGTGAAAAGAAAATTGGGAGTCTAAAGCATATATATGTATATATAAGCCAACTGTATCTATAAAAGGTAATATAATCTGCTGTATAGTAGTGTTTTACAGTCCAGGGGAAGCACTGACGAAATACATCTCCAACATTAGGAGGCTTCCTGGAAGGAGGGGGTGGGGGTAAGGCATGAATGCATACCTAATTTTCCAAATACAGAAATAGCCCTTTTCTTTTTAATGTCTTAGCTTCTCCTGTGTATACCTATTTATTTGCCCAAGACACACCAATCTTTTTTTCTCTTTGTGAATTTAAATGTTAATGGTGGGAAAAAACCTGTCAAAATGGAGAAGTTACTTCTTTGGGGGGATGGTGCAAGGGGAAGGAATGCTCTTTCTCACCATCTGTTTTCCCTAGGAGGTGGCCCATGTGAAAAATTGCATGTATAACTGTAAAGTCAACTGCTAATGAGCCACTGGGGGCAGTCTTGGAGTAGGAACAGTAAGTCTTATCAGTCTCCTGCTCATTGTACTTTATGGACATTGATGTTTGTGATATTCTATGAGCTGGTGAGATGTTGTTACACAAATATTAGTGGGGCAGCTTCTCCCTAGGCAACAGAGCCTAGAAACAAAATTAATTTCTTACAGCCTTGTAACTTGGTATAACTCTTAGGGAAACCTGTTTGCTTCTCCTGCATTCACAGATGCGTCAAGATGATCCTTATGAGTGTTTTCTCAGTGTATGTGTGTGGTGTGTCACCAGCTTACTTGCATGTGCAACGCACTGCACCTCTGCAATAAACCGCTCTGGCAGCCACCTGGAGAACTATGGAAGTAAGCAACCACTGAGCAAGGTTCTCAGGTGCACAGTTAATTTCAAGGCCATTGGACCTCTGTTTTTGATGGGACTGCTGTCCTGTTTAAAGCAGTTTACAGATCTAACCACCTTGTTGAAGCAAAGTATAGTCATAAGGAAGAAACTAAAAATCCAGCTTTAACAAAGCTGCCATAAAGAGGTTTGCACCTCTGCAGAAGTAGAGCCAGAGGGCAGCTGCTGCCTCTGTGCCTCATTATCAAGAGTTGTGTGTTGGCTTGGGAGGTAGCACAGATCCACTAAACCAGAGAATCTGTAGACATACATAATTATCAGCTTCCACTGAGCTCTGATTTGGACACCTGGTTCCCTTTCTAGCTGGAGAACTAGCATGTCGATAATAGCTGCTCATTTTACAGAAAAGAAGTAAAGCCTGGAGGAGAAAAAACAGTTCCTAATGGTAATATTTGTGTAAGTCTGGTGGAATGCAGCTGAGAGTTGTTGTGGTCACAGATAACATGGTGGGATATTATTTGTGGGAAAATGTGAGCAGCTCACATATTTTTGTTGTTTACTGACTCAGATAAATTAGATTAGCCTGATGGAACAGATAAATTAGTACAGCTCAAAGTATTTAAGTTTATGAAAGTGTTTAACTCTCTGTTCATTTTGTTTAGTTACACTTGCTAGAGATAACCGGATTGATCCAAACTGCCCATATCTACTAGTTTCCGACTGCTCTGGTCCGTGGGCCTTGTGTATTTAATGTCCCTGCTGCTCTGTTCTCGGAAAAAAAAAAAGTTAGCAAACTCTTTGTTGGGTTTGCTAAAGAGAATATTTTCCTACAGAAGTGTGTGATGAGATGCATTCTGCAGAGAGTATTTTCCCATGTTAGGCAGCTGCCTTGTGGATTAAATTCTGTTGCAGAGGTTCAATTGGATGTTTTTGGTATCAAGGTGAAGGGTTGGTGGCATCACTGCTCACTAAGTAAATCCTAAAGTGTTAAATGCAACCTTGAAATAGCAGTTTGGGACAGTGATAGTATAAATGTAAGTAGGATGGGGAAAAGGACCCTGAGCAGGAGCAAGTTTTGACAGGAAAGACTGTGCCGAGGAGCAGTGTGCTTTGTTTATGTATTCCCTTTTTGTTATAGGCTTCTCATCCTCAGCAGATGAAAAAAAGGTTATGTTTTCTCTGTTTTAAAAATAGTGATACTATATGAAGAAACTTCTTACCCCCACACTGATTTAATGAATCTGTAATTTTAGGCTTGTCTATTTGGAAAGAAGGGATTTTCCAACGTTTCCTGAGGAGACTTTCTGAAAAGCAATAACTATAATATTAAAAACCTCTAAGTCACCTTTTTCTTCTCACAGGAAATAACACAGCTTTCCTTGCATCTCTAGCAGTATTTAATATACCCAAATTCTTACAGAATGACAAATGGCAGGTTGTCTCAGTGGTAGAGGATTTGAATTTTTAGATGTGAAATGCAGATTGTGTGGATCCTGGATTATCTGGGCTTTGAATGTGTATTGGAGCTCTGACAGATTTTTCCTGTCTTTGTACTGTGGGCGACACTGAAAGAAATGCTACAAAGGGATGTGAAGTTAGCAGCATGTCTGTAACATTTGTTATGTGCTCTTGGCCATGACACCTCGACCCAATTTATTGTCTGACAGTGGACAACTCCACTCCCCACAGTGGGAGTGTGCTGGGTGGAAGGTGGTGGTAGACGCACAGTTATTTACAGAAAGCTGCCTTGGGTTTTTTTTTTCCTGCCTCAGTGACCGCATGCAGAACCCTGTTGTGAAGGAAAGATCTTTGTATCTCAGTCTGGGTTTCTTTTAGGACATGCCACAGTCAAATGTTCTTTCTGCAAATAAACTGCCAAAGAAAGGAAGATCTGCTGAACTGGAACATTCTTTGGCACCAGGGTTAGAGGCAGGTTATTGCCACAATAGAAAGTGGTTTGCAACTTGGGTCCCCAGTTCTGAGCCCTGCAGGTACGGTCTCAACATGGCACCAGAAAAATTGCAAGGCATCACCTCTTTGGAGAGTTAAATGTTTGGATCTGACAGTCTATTTTACCCCTTCCCCGCCCCATCCGCAGTTAAGCCCTACAGAGCAGTGCTGGAGTCCTGGTGGCTCAAAGCAGCGGCACCAGAGCTCGCAGAGCCGTAGAAGATCGCGTCACGGGATTCACCTGTCCTGCCTAGCAAGGCAAAATGAACTGTTTGGGGCCATTCGGCAGCAGAGAATGCTGCTTCTGTTAGCTCCCGTTTGGTTGGTTTGTGCTGAAGTGAAGCGAAAACACGCCGCGGAGTCTCAGCATCAGCCTTTAGCTTCTTCCCCGCGGTTTGGGCTGTGGAGGGGAGGGCGGACCGACAGGCCGGGCAGAGCAAGGTAAACCGGGTGTCCCGCGGGTTTCTGTTAGCTGCCATCTCCCCGCTAGAGCAACGCACCTTGTCGTGCTGCTGCCAGTGAGTGCCCCCCTCCCCAGACTGCGACTTTCGCTTGAGAAGAAGCCATTTTAGATTGAAGTGTGAGGTGTTTCTCCGGGAAGCCGCCGGCGCCTTGGCCTCAGAGGGCGAGCGGGCGGGCGGGCCGGGGCGCTGCGTGCGGCGGGAGGTGGCGCCACTAAACCGCGTGAATTCCTCCCGCTTTGGGCTTCCCGTTCCCCCTGTCCTGTCCTCCCCCCGCCCTCCCGCTTTGATTATCCCTTTCACTTAGCGAATTCAACCACCCTGTTTTGAAATAGAAGCATTTCAAGACCATCTAACCTTCCTCCTGCTGAAATTGGCTGTGCCTCTCTGCTAGGCAGTCACCAGGGCCAGCTCTGTGGGTGCTTTTTATAGTCATAATTTGAAATAAAATAAAAAAAATAGGTAAAAAAAAATAAAAATCACCACCCCATTAAAAGTACTTCTTTTGCTTCTTTTTGTGGCAACTGCTGTAAATGTGAATGCCTGCACAGATTGGGGCTGACTGAAACTCTAATCATTATACTGCAGGAATATTTTTGATGGATTCTCAACAGCTCTGGAGTTCCTGTCAGCATCGCTGTATGGCTTTTTAAAGTTTTTTCCTTTAATGGGTCCCAAGACCCACAAAAACATTCAGGTCAGTTTAGTACCTGAGTCTTCCCAAGTAATTAGCAGGTAGAATTACCTGGTAGGAGTCAGTGTTTTCTGCTGTAATTTGTCCACAGAAGCTGCAGCAGAGTAATTGCTATCTCTGGCACCCCTGCAAACATGTCTAATTTAATGTGTCAATAGGGATTTTTTTCTCCGTTTTTTCATTCCCAATGCCAGGCTGAGAATTTTGCTTTCAGAAGGCCAGCCTCAAAGTGAGATGGATATATTGAACATGTGGATTGCAAGGAAATGTTTTTCCCAGCAACTGTAAATGTGTAAAAGCATTCAGAGCTCATTCTCCTCTCCACATGACTTTTCAACAGGTTAAATAAACGTATGTAGCCAACAGATACTCAACTGCATGATCCACAGTTACTGGCACAGTTAAATACTAAGCTGGCCATGCTATCTTCTCACCAGCAGTGCAGCGTTTCAGTCCTTCTGGTTTCTTTGGGGATATTCTGGTGTTCTCTGATGCTGCCTTGGTGATATCAACTACTGGTGAGACACGTGTTGCTTTTTAGTCTCCCCTCAGTAAACATTTGCCAGTAATGAAGGAACAGATGGACTCTGATCTGCTCTGAGATCAGATCTGGAGTGAGAGTATTTGCAAGATCCTCCACAGGTGGGTTTTCACCCAGCAGGTTCTCTGTCATGGCTGGGTATTTTTTGTGCTGTATTCAGGAGCAGTGCTGGGTCAAAGGGCCAGTTTTCTGAATGGCTTCATTTGTCTAAATACCACTTCCTTATATGTTACATTGCAGCGGCTGTGAGGGTTTTGTTCTGTATCGAAAAAAACCAAAATGCCATTCTGTTTGAGTGAAAGCATATATTCTAAAAATAAAAGGGATCATTCCCAAAAGGTAGAAAGATGTACATGTCATATTCTCTACAGATCTATAAACAGTCCTTTGAGTGCATTCGCATCATGCTGTGAGTCACTCATGTTTCCTAATTAGTTTTCAGTGAAAAGCCTACCATCTTGGTTGTAAAAGAAAAATAAAAATGAGGTAAGTTCATTGTGAACAAGCCTATTGAGCATGTTTCTTAACAGTCCTGGATATACCACGTGCAATGTTCTTAGTTATTAAAGGAGAAGATCTTTGAGAATGAGAATCACATTGTGTTAGTGATTGTAAGCATGCAGAATAAAACTGTCCTTCCCGAGAACATGAGCAAGACCTGATCCTTGGGTGACCTAACTGGCATTGCTAAGCTGGAGGCAGCGAGCCCGTATTACGTTAGCTACTTGATAGTCTGGTCTTCCTTTATATTTAAAAAATTCCCTTCTGAAAGACTAATTAGCATAGATTTGAAACACTAGAGGACTGTGGTGTGCTACTCAAGGTCTTCTTGTTTTCCTTTACTTAATTTGAATTTCCCAACTTAAAAATGGAACCTTTGAAATTTAAAATATTGGTTCCAGTGGCTGGCACTCACATATGTAAATCCTGCAATTGTGGCCTAAATGGATATCAAGATTAAATAACTGTGGCAGAATCTATAATGAACATGAGTAGTACCATTTTATTAATGAAGACTGTAATTTCATGCAAAGCAAAACTAGATCTTATGTTAATTGATTCTACTGCTTAAATAGAAACAAAAGTAATTGTTATCAATATATGTGTTTAGTATCAAAAATGTTTCATTTTGTATCTGAGGCTTTAAATGTATGCAATATAGTGATGCTTCAGTGGGGCCTTTTCAGAAGGAAGATGTAGAAGTTTTATAGAGCTCGTTCCTAACTGACTTTCTATTCAGAAGAATAAAGATGGATGTCCTTCTCTGGTTTAAATATCAGCCAGAAAATCTATAGGTAATCCCTGTAACTCTTCATATAATTTTGATAACAAAAGAGAGCATGCTACCAGTATCTCTAGAACGTAACTAAGCTTCATTGTATAACTCAAACCATGATGGAGGTTTTGACATGCTCAGTGGCAGCCTGACAGATGTGTCATCCCAAAGCTCCAGCGCTCTTTGAAAATGTGTGTTTCTGAAATACCGGATTGGAAAACATGTTGCCTTTTCATTAAGTTTTTCCTCTCAGTGCCTGTATTACTTCCAGTGTCATCTTGTTGCCAGGCTGACTGTACAGATCTGTACTAACTAGGCTGGGAATTTACGGCTATTTTATTCCACATTTTCCTGTACAGTACAGATGTATCTCTGGTGTGTCCCAGCCTCAGTATTTCTGGCATTTTTTTTAAAAAAAACCCCAAAAATAGAGTTAACATTAATATGGATTTCTGTAAGTTCAAAAAGTATTCTGGAGTAATATTTGAAATATTAGTTACAGGGAGGAAAATTAACTACGTGCTTGACAGTAGTTTTGGCAAAATGACCCCCAAATTTAAATGCAGACAGTGTCTCTAGGCCTGGGATTTGTCAGCCTATCTCTAGGCCAGACTCATGGGAGACTGAAAGGAGGTTTTATTGCAACATCACCATGTCCTATAGATAGTACTCAGTGGCGTCTCCATTATTTGGATGACATCCACAGTTGGTAAAAAGAGAAAATTGGGCCAGTTTACATTCTGTTACAGAGCAGCTTCCTGGATGACAGAATAATTTCCAATAAAAGTGCCCTGGATTACTCCCTGCTGTGAGCTAATAGGGTGCTAATTAGCATATTTCATTTATTTACTTAACTGGGATAAAAACAATTGGGCACAGGTCCCATTTACAATGGTTTCCTGGGGAAGCTGCAAACTGCTGTAAGTGTTACCGTGCTGCATTACAAAGATATAAGCTCACATAAACATAACATGCAGATTGAACATAACGTGCAGATAGAGCACAAACTGGCATGGCTGTCCAAGTGCCTCATACACTGAGAGTGGTTTAGAGCATTAAATAAAGCTGTATTTCTGTTTTCTTCCAGTCTTTAAGTGGGCTAAATGAAACTAGAGCAGCATTTTTCCAATCTTGGCGGGTCCGTTGGTGACAGTACTGAACAAATGCCATGCTG
>JBCJKH010022287.1:0-24058 GCA_039877255.1 Loriculus beryllinus
GGAAGGAAGGAAGGAAGGAAGGAAGGAAGGAAGGAAGGAAGGAAGGAAGGAAGGAAGGAAGGAAGGAAGGAAGGGAAGTAAGCCTCACATATTCACTCAACTTTCAGTGCTCTGAGCAGACGGGTTTCAGCGGCTGTTATTATGGGAAAGGTGTGTGGGTGTGTGTCTCTGTGTGAGTGTGTGTAGGAGAGTACAGCACAGGAATATAATAAGAAAAACTGAATAAGCTGGGTAAGTCACTAGAATAACTGACTAAGATGGAAATAAGGCAGAGAGGGTCCCAGAATTTAGTAGGTGCTGAGCTGGGACTGGAAATTGCCTCCAACTGATCCCATGCTCAGGGATAATAGGCTTAGTACATTCTTGTAAATGCACAGAACTGCATTTAAGATCCCCAGTCCCAGTTTCTCCTCCTAATTAAACCTGCTAATAGGAGCAGAGACTGTGGCAGTCTACACAGAATACAATGGATCAGACTATCCTTCGTGTTTCTATTTCAAAATGAATCTATCTAAACATGCCATAATTGGCCAAGTTGGTGATTAACTATTTTATCCTCCCAGTTCATATATAGATTTCTGCTCTTCAGTTATTCAACACAGAAAAAAAGCTGATTAGGTTTTCAAAGAGATGGTTTTGGGAAAGCCTTGCCCTTAGACCATCAATATCTCATCTTGTGCACCATGCAAGTACTGTACTCAAAGGAATGATAGGAAATATAATCTATTCCTCCTCATACCTCTGTGCCATAGGGAATCAAGCAGCGCAAACCTGCATTCCAGGCCCTTTCACTGAAAACCTCTCTAGGAGACTTATCAAACTAGGCTGCTTCTCCAGTGTGCCTTAGGCAATTAATGCAATTTCTTTACATTCCTAAGGACCCCCCACAGCAATCTTTGACACAGACACATACAAACACATATTCAAAGGGTTTCACTGTCCTATCACTTGATGCATAAGGATGGGCAGATGGAAAAAAGACAGTGTTAAGAGATCACAGGGTAGATAACACAGTCACAGCTATGCTGGTGTCAGGGGATGATACCTGGCACAGCTGAATACAGCTAATATATCCCTCTACATTGCATGGGAGACATGGTAAAGATACATGTACATGAAATAGCATCATGTTATACTCAAGGATATTTCATGCCTTTTTGGTGCAGTAAAACCAGTGAGCTAGACAATCGCTTCAAATGGCTTTTAGACAGCTTTGTTGATAAAGAAAATGGAATTGAAGTGCCTTGTAAATTATTGATATCACATATTGCATGTGAACTTCCGACATGGCTGTCTCCCTGCTGCCGTTCACTGAGTGCCATAATCCCTTCCTTTCCTGCCAGAGTTCAATCTGTTCCACATAACCCTTGTTATTCCTTCAGCAAGGGAATTCAGCAGCACCATAGATTTTGTACAAGAATTTAATTTTATAAATCATTCCTGCAGTTAGCCTTCTGGCAAGCAATCACTTAACATGTTTTAGCCTCTCACATCAATTCGCAGGAGTTTACAGGTCTCAGCCTCAGTAACAGGATCCTGTCTTTGGATAAAGAACAAGAAGCCAATGTAAAGTGGAGCCAGACCTCCAAGAGTCTTCAGGTATGAATGAATTCTTCAGAAGAGCTCAAACTGTCTTTAAGCCCTGTGCAGGGGTCAGATGTTCAAAAATGCCCAATGCGTTAACAGCTCCCACTATAATCCTTTAAGGTAGAATTTGAGAGGCTATGTGTTGATTTATTTGGAGCCCCTGGACTCAGTAGTGAGAGTTGAGGTCAATGAGAAATTCAGCAGTATTTTATTAACAAAGCCTGCTGAAGAATAAATATTACAGTCTGAAACTAAAAAAGGAAAACGAAAAAAGGACCTAACATAGAAACTTCCCTTGTTACCTTTCCTGTTTCGATTTGCTGGAAGTTGCACCAAAATGGTACTATTAAGGGAAAATATTGACTGGAAATTTTCTATCAACATTTGAGAAAGTGAAAAAAGAACTTGTCAGTTTTCACCTTTAATGTACAGGTAGTTTCATTGACTTCAAAATTTCATTTTAGGCAAAACTCAAGTATCGACCTTGTTTGAAGCAGAAATCTTAAAGGCCACCCCTGCTTGTTGTAACTGGGATTAACTTGCAGGGTTTATACCTCTACTTTGCTTTTATACCTCTACTTTCCTTCCTGAGGTGAAATTACCTTGTGTCAGATGGTGTGGCTGCAGGCTATTCGAAATCATTTGACACATGCACAAGGGCTATTTACTGTGTTTTCATTGCTGTGTACAATATAGCAGACTGACCGAAAAGTAGGAGTAGCTCAGACCAAAGAACAAAGTCCAAAGAATCATGAACCATCTGATATCAGTTTGATAACCAAAAGTTCACATAGCATGAGTTTGATAACTGTGGTTATTACTACCCCTCTTGCCCCAGGATGCTATACCCCAAATTCACGGCATCTGTGAGTGTGAATATAAGATTCTTAGGTTATATTTAAGGTAATATAAATTCATTTGGCATGGAACCTTAATAATTTCTCTTATATGTATATATGTATTATATGTTTCACATCTACACTTCTTAAAATCAGTAATGACCTTGAAATGGGGTGGAGGACAAGCCAATGTTATATCACCCCACACCAAGGATACAAGTGACTGAGTAAGGCTTTGGACATCAGTTGCTGAGCATCACCAAAAGAAAGCTCTGTATGTAGAAAACAAAATGACAATTTGTATCACCACTGAAATGGGATGGAAGTGAGAGAGAATTCCTTCGAAATCCAAGGAAAACGGCTGAGGCAAGAAAAACTTGGGTGCTATAAATACCAAAAGTCTGAAACTTGGTTTTAAGTATTTTTGTAACGTATCAGACAAATAAACTCAAGGTGTTTAGCACTGCCAAGGTTAGTGAAACCCTTTAAGATCTGCTGACTACCATCTAGCTGTATAATCTAAAAGAACTTGGGTGACTTGCTTTTACAAGTACATTTTTCTCCTGAGATTTAAGTGATAGGAGTAGTTGTAAATGACTGGTTATATCAGCAGAGATAGTGAAGTATTAATTTGGAGTTCTGCTGAAATTTGAGTGGGACGCAGTGTGTAACTCCAGGTAACCACAGTCTGGAATGCTGAATTCAAACTGGGATGAGCACAGAGAAGAACTCCTAACATTATTAACACAACTTCTTAGAGGAGAAAAAAAACACTGGAGAGAGTATTGCTGTCCCTACTAAAGCTGCCAGATTGTAAATACCACTGAAGGATAAAAGGTATCTAAGAGACAGTCTGAGGCCCTTGTTAAAGCTGAGCACTGGGACTGCTACAAGCCCTTGTCAATAGCTAAGTGGCATTGCCATTTCATTGTGGAGAATTGAGCTGCTCAGGTGCAATCCAGAGGTGGAAAGGGGTGGACGAAAGCCTCTGAAAGACTAATCCACAGGGAGAGCCCAAATTGCACTATGTAATGCTGAGAGCACAGGAGAGATGCATCTCCCACAATAGAGGCCAGGGTCACAGAACTGACTGATGAGGTGGAAACAAAAATTCAAGCCATTTTTTCCACCAAAATGGTGTAAATGGTGCTCTTATGTCTTCCAGGAGTGATGAAACTATGCTGTCATAATTCCACAGGTGAGAAGTATTCCATGGTTCAGCTGATGAGCAAGCACCTTGCAATCAACAATAGTGCTTGTTTCAGAAACAGTATTTGTTTCATAGAATCATAGAATCATAGTTTCTCATCCAAAAAACCATTATATGAAATACGTACACAAGCACTGGAAATAGGTCCCAGAACCCATTAAATAGCTGCCGTAGCATCCTTAAAAAGGGTTGCAAAACCAGGATCCATCTGTTTTTAGAGATCACACATTTGTTTTTTGCACAGTGGCCCACCTTCAGCAGAGAGGAATATGGTCACATCAAGATAATAGATAACAGTTGATGGAAAAGCATCCATAGGAGATGCTTTCTCTAGGAAATAAGAGCTGCAGCATCTTTCTCAGGCACATGGAGGTCTTGGTTCCAGACTTGCTTCCTTCCCACATGGGTTTTAGCCAGCCTGCAATAGGCAAAATGCAGCTGCAGGTGCTTCCCTGTTTTCCTTCTCCATTAAGTATGTTCCCTCAGACAACACAGGGTTCAAGTACAGTTTTTGGCCTGATGAAAATGAGAAAAAGGTAATATTTTTCTATTGATCCACAAAGATCCTGATTTATTTCTCCTTAAACAGCTGCCCTAATCTGAGTCACAGTGAACCAGGGTGTGGAGGATCCTGAACAGGCCCACAGCTCAGAGGGAAGTCACACAGTCAGACAGTCACGCAAAACACCCACATCATTTGTGGAAGTACCATGATGTCTCAGCAAGGCAGCTGTAGCGCGTTCTCTGAGTAAGGCCAGCTAATGACATGACAACAAATAAATGCAAACTGTATGCGAATAAAAGTAGTATGTAAATAGAGGGAAATGTAAACATATCAAGGTGGACAAGATTCTAGAATGACATTCAGAAGTATTGGGGAGGGGAAAAATAACTGATTTATGGATAGAAACCAACATGATAACAGGAATATTGGACACACTGGCCCAAGTGTTTCCTTGTTCCTTACTGGGAGCTGCTTTTTCCATTGTTGTCCTCTTCCCGTCTGCATTTTTTATGCTTTCCTCAGTGGGAACTTTCCCCATGCCTGCTTACATCTACTTTCCCATTCTACCCTGTTCTCTCTAGATGGATACAGACCATTGAAAGTGGAAGGCAGATTTTTATGCTAGCCACTTCTTCATTCAAATTAGCTTTAAGCTCATTGAAAACTGAGGTCTAAATAGAAGTGGAATACAGCCTGAAGAGTTGTAATAAAAAATGCCTAATGGCTTCAGCAGGATGTCAATTAACCTGGTTCATGAAGGGAAAATGGTTGATAACTCAGTGAATATTCCAATCATTTCAGTCCTACAAGAATTTAACTATTTTACATATTGTAGAGATCCTTCAGTGGATTTCACCCTCTAATGTCTGTAACATAAGGGCAATACATATTCTTAGCACAGAAGCAATAAATAGGAAGCATTCAAAAAGACCAGATCTTATGGGATACACATTAGTTTCCACAAGAAAAAAAGAACACAAATCAAACCCAGCAGCCAAAGAGCAGATGAGCAAATGATTATTCTGAGCCTCTAATAAAATGGTGTTGTGAAAGGCATTAGACAGATTGATTAGAGCTCATTTGACTGGCAAAACTGCCCATTCTGTCCACCATTATAATGAATGTACCTAGAACTATTTCCTTAAGAGTGTGCACTCGTGTGTGCATCCATATGCACTTGTGCTTGTGTGCTTTGTTGCAAATTATTCATTGCAGTTTCATTATAGTACAAAAAAACAGCCTAAATTGCAGAGCTCCATGCTTTAGACTTCATTATGAATACATTTTCAAGGTAGGACTTCTGAAATGATTCATTTTCAGTACATTTGACAGGCATTTCAATTAACACATTTATCAGCGTATTTACAACATGCAGAGGGAAATAAAGATCCTGTTAAAAGAACGAAGCAAGTAGAATCAAACGTCTCACTTAGATTAAAAAAGAGGCGAAGCTAAATCATTACTGGAAGTTAATAGTGAAGCTAAAAGCAGAATAAGAATAGAAATGACAATTGGATATTTATGCCATAAAGGAGGATTTTAAAAATAAAATAGTCACAATTAAAAAGAAAACAAAAGCAAGACCTTTTGCTATATAAATGTTGTTGGTTCCATCTCCTTCAGCTAGCAACCATTAGTGATGGATCTGATCTGCAGTCTCAGAACTTGTGTATTTCAGATGTATCTTGAGACCAAGGTTAAGAAGTTTTTTCCTGGAAGCAAAGGCAAAGTCCTGCATGTGGGTTGGAATAATTTCAGGCAACAGTACAGGCTGAGGTCTGGCTGACTAGGAATCACCCTGCAGAAAAGGACCTTGTGTGCTGATGGACAAGGAGTTGAACGTAAGTCTGCTAGCCAGCCTTACTGTGACAAATGCCACCTGCCCAATGGGCTGCATTAGCAGCAACACAGCTGACAGTTTGAGCAAGCTGATTTTTTCCTCTATTTTGCACTTATGAAGAATGGCATGTCTGACTACTGTGTTCAGTTTGGGGCTTCCCAGTACAAGCAAGTTACCAACAAGCTAAAGTAAGCTCATAAGAGACCCACTGCGATGGTTAGGGACCAAAGCATATGATGAAGCTCCCCAGACTGAGCTTGTTTAACTGCATGAAAAGGGGGATCAGGTTGATATTTTCACCTACCTAAAGAGAGTTTTAAAAAGATGTGAAGCAAGAGTAAGAGCTGACAGACACAAGGTACAGCAAAGGGAAATTAGAAATGCCAATTAGACATAAGGGAAAAATTCTTCACAGTGAGGGTAGTCAAACATTCCAACAAAGACCCAACGAGTCTGTACAGTCTCCATCCGTGGAGATATTAAAAGCAAGACAACACAAAGGCCCTGAGGGACATGATCTAACATTGATGCCACTCTGCCTTGGCCTCTGGAGGCCCCTTTAAATTATGTCTTTGCACGACTTTAGAAAAGAACAGAAATGAGGTGGAGGGAGAAAATTAGAAATATCCTGACACAAAATGAAGTTCAGGAATCAAGGAATATATAAGGCAGACAGAAAAGAGGTGCCTAAACTGAATACTAAGCCAGACCCAAAGAATCATAATTTGCTTATAATAGGCTTAATGAAGACAAACTTCATCTCCCTTTGGAAATCAAAGCCCTGCAGGCTTCTTGCAGTGAGGTAAATGAAGACAAGAATAACCTTGAGCTCCAGTTGCACTGTACTTATTCATTGCTTATTTAAGACATAGCAACCTATTGTATACTGCTGCAATTTGTATAGCTAATTATATAGAACTACAGTTACACATTGTGGCTAATTGCTGGAATATACATCCTCTGAAGGCATTAGGAGTGTTACCACTGACTCATTTGAAGAGTCTAATTTAGCCAGCTGAATTATCTGACTCATCTTAGCAGGCTCATCTCAGCAGGCTCTTCTAATGTTGCCCTTTGGAGGAGCTTGTCTCTGTATACACAGCGTGGGGAGACTAACCTACTGGGAGATGCCCAGTGCTGTGTGAATACCGCCCTTTCTTTCCTCCTGGATAAAGACAGGGATAGTAATAATTGCCTACCTCCACATTTGATGTGTGAATCAGTTGATGTGAGAGCAATTTAAGAAAAGGAATGCTAACATCTGTTCTATTTGCCAGAGTATAAAACCAGCCTGTTGAAAGACTGAAAGGGTGAATCGGAGGAAGGATTGCCAACAACTAAAAAGCCAGTTTTTCAACAGTATCAGTTAATATGGTGTGTTTAGAGCTGCCTGAATACCCTGGGAAACAAACAGTGTTTAAAGGGGGTCCAGTTAATTAAGGTTTCCAGAAACCAATATTAAGATAGGCAAAAAAAAAAAAAAAAAAAAACAAAAAAGAAACCACCCCAAAACATATTGAACAAAAGAAGCTATTCTGCTTTAAGATGGCTTCAATGAATGAGGGAATGTGCTGAGTTTTTCAGTTTGTGATTTATGGTCACTGAGTGGTTACACAGGGACTCAGGGGGTTTATGAAGCATCACAAATGCTCGAAGAAGCACATAAAATAGAGATTCTAGAATATATTCAAGGCACAGCAACATTTGTGTGGTCAAATACAGCTGCTGCGACTGAGTTATATGTTCTATACCAGAATATATTCTATACATTTGCATATATTCTATGTATTCTATTTTACTGAAATAGATTTGTTGCTGTACCTTTATGATAAATTAATAGAGCAAGAGGAGAGAAAAAAATACTTCATTTCTGGAACAGAATTACTACTTTGAGGAAAAAGTAACAAATATGGAGAAGAGTTATTGAGGGGGAGAAAAAGTATGAGAGAATTGGGTCACAAAAGACAAGGATGATGGTGCATGACTGAGCCTTGGAATAGGTTGTCTGAAGAGGCTGTGGAGTCTCCTTCCTTGGAGAAACTCAAGAGCCATCTGGACACAGTCCTGAGCAATTTGCTTGAGCAAGGAGGTTGGTCTAGATGATCTCTAGTGGTCTCTTCCAATCCCAGCCATTCTGTGATCCTGTGTCAAAGCCAGATGAGGGTGGAGGACTGGTTGGGTTAGGGCAACGCCAGTAGAACTGAAGGAGCGGATTAAGAAGGGGATCTGCAAAGGCTGCTGTAAGTAACTGTGATTCATGTATGGTTGAAAGCAGTAGATTTTGACAAAATTAAAACTAAAGCAGGCCTTATTTTACAAAAAAGGTGTCACTGAGAAGATAAAGAGCATGAAAGAGGAGATGAGGATAGGATAAAAGGAAAACAGGCAATAGGCTAGGACGGTGACAGTAAGCAAAGCAGCAGGGGTTAGATGAAGTGAGTGTTACTGAAGGAAGGAACTGCTGGTTATATTTTATCTGATATGCAATATCTGATATGGAGAGATGTCAGTGACATCTTGTGTGGAGAGCAGAGAAGAAGGTTTAAGAAATTGCCCTCCTCTGGGAATGTGTGATATGATTCACACGAATGAATCTCTATGGACTTCACCAGAGAAGTAAAATTTGGATATGCATGAGAAGAATTAAACTCAGAGCTGAAGAAAGAAACCTCCACGGGAGCCTATTTAAATTATTGCTGGGACAACCATGCTGAAGTTACCTTGCTCTCTGAGACCTCCATGAACAACATTTACCAGTCTTGTTCTATGGACAGCACCAAAAAGCAGATCCAGCTCTCCTGGCTGAGGTCTTCAGGCTGTTTTCTTTGTCTGAGGGGACATTATGCAGCTGTGGGCAGCATCCGGACTCATTGCAAGCATTTCTTTCAGGCTTTCAAAACACAGGAGTCATATGGATGTTCATCAGACATGATATTTTATCTGAAGCCAGGCAAGTTTGGCACAGACAGGCCATATGGTCAGAATGATGAATATCCTGCATTTGCCATCCACCCTCAAGCTGCGTTGAATTGTTTCTGGTTGTCTGGACAGCCTGCTTTGCTAGGGCATGCTCAAAGACAGCCAAGCCCATTTTGACACGCAGACAACAAAACCCCACCTATACTAGACAGAAGAAGACTTCTGTGACGCAGACTGCAGCAGCCTAAAGGCTGTTTTGCTGATTTGCCGACTTTTGTGCTGGCTCCGGCAAAATGTGTCTCTCATTAACTAACTTTATTATAGTCTATATCTACTTAGGATCTCAGCACCATGGTTGCCCAACTTCCTGAAGTGTACCAGGAAAACCCACCAGCTTTCATCAAGACGAAGACATCTCTGTGCACGGACTCGAATGGGGTGTTATTCATCTCTCTAAATTAGGTTGTCTCTGTTGGCTGCATTCCCATTACAGTCACTGGAGATCTGGTCAATATAGCCATAAGGCATCAGTCAGTGTATTCTAAAGTAGACGTCCACATTTGGGTCAGATGAATCATGCCCTCAGTATTATGGATGGTATTGACTGGTTGTCAATAAAAATAGTTGAAGCCCAGATATCTGCCTCAAAGGTAAACATTTCTATTTTAGGTACCCCAAGTTAGAAAACCAGCATCTCACTGTTGGGTTTATGCCATCTGCCCCATAATAAGAGAGAGTAAGGCAACACATGGGGATGAGAGTGAGAACCCAGGTCTTGGGAAGTTCACATTAACTTCCCGGAGGAAGGAGGAACTCACAGCTATACATGATTTCAGTCCTGACCTCAGCAGAACCTTCATCTGTGACCTCTGTAATCACGTCACTTTGTCTCTTGACACCTTTGCCTCTCACATGGACAAGAATGACATTCCACTTCTGGGGCTGTTCTCTCACTTATGCAGACAGAAAACTCCCATTGCATCTTACAGGGCTTAGCACATGCAATCCTATACTTTGTTTGAAACCTCTAGTTGCTACTGTAATATAAGTAAGTAATGGAGAAGCCATGACAGCTAGTCAGAAGTGCTTTTAGTCCCAAGAGCGATTGCCCTTTTAACTAAGAATAGTATGTTTTCATATCGCATTTCTTTCTCTTTGTGTGTGTATGTTTCTGTTGTTGCTGCTGGAAAAAAAGTGATTTATTTCAACATGTTTTCTCTTTCTTAAAGAACAGAAGTTTAACCCTTGCTCTTTCCAAAGTAAAAGTAACCCTACAGGGGGTGTAATAAATAATTAAAAATGGATAATTGAAACAGGGAGGAATAAAGTCATGTCACGGAGGGATAGCAAGAATTTTATTTCAGGATAGTGACAGCTTCTGTTGTCTGTGGCATCAAATAACTTGGACCTCAGGAGGAATGCTGCATGCAAATGAAGTCAAATGAAATATAGGTGTCCACATCACCTGCACCATCTCCATCAGAGTGGCAGATTGGTCTCTCAGCATGGAGGACAAGTGGTGGATGCTGTGTGCTCCCCCATTAGAGGTGCCTTGTTAAGGACAAGGATAAGTCTGGATAATGGCACAACAGGCAGAGCTTTTCATTGCACCTTCCTTCACTGTCTAAATTTTGAAGTGGATTTCCTCCCTTGGTGCTGTCAGGCCAGTTCTCTAGTGTTTTTAACCACAAAAGAGGAGAACTTAATGCTGATTACATGAATAACCTCTCACCATCTAGTAAGCAGTTACTCCATACCTGTCTGTCCTGAAATCAAATGCTGGGCCTGATCACTGGTTGCAGGAGAGAAGTGTGACACCAGCCTGGTGCAAGAGAGCATCCTTCCAGAGCCACTGCTTTTCACCTTTACTTCTCAAGAGAAGGCAGGAGTACAGCTGTGGTTTCCCTGAGCACTCCTGGTTGCCAGAAGAGCCACTTGAAGTCGCTATCTTGTTTTTCTTTTCCAGGGAAACTAAGGCATGAGTAAGTTGAGTATTTTATTCACTTTTCACTAAGACCTTGGAGGAGTAAGGAACAAGTCCTGGCTTTTCAAAGCCACGTAAGCACTTTGGCCATGGACCGGAGTTACCACAGGGATCCATGCACTCTTGTGGTTATCCTCTTCTCAGAACTACGCCAGTACATACCCTGCTTCAAAGGGCTTATGGTTTTGCACCTCCATCTTTCCCACTTGTTCTGAAATCCCACCGACTCCCATCAAGAGCCATAACTTTCCACATTCCTTAAAGCTCAGCAAGACAAGAAATGACAAAGTAGTTTGCGAAAAAAAAGGCCAGTGTAACCTAGAAGTGATTCCTCCCAGTACAAGAGTATGCAGTATGTGTTTGAATTACTTTTCTGATCTGGTGTTGTCGTAAATCACTAGCAAGCTACAAAGTGATGGTGACTGTATGAAAAAAAGCAATTGATTAGCTTAAAAAAATAGAACAGAATAGAGGATCTTCTCAAATGTTACTAATCTAAGCAACTTTGTCCTCTAATTGTACTGAAAAAACATATCTAAATCTAAACTAATGTCTTTGATCCTTATGAATGGCTGAAATAAAAATTACTTCTACTAACAAGTGATCATGTAATATTAAGATGCTGTTATCCCATTTATTTGTTTACCAGCTGGAGTTCTAATTGAAATTTGTTCAGAACTCATAATAGCACTAGGTCATGTTATGCTTACAGCATTAAGCAATGATTACATCTGTGGCTTTTGTTTTTAATTAGCTTTTTCAGTTATCTGGGAGAGAGAGAACCTTTCAAGATTGTAATTTATCTTTGATTACAATGGAAAGAGAACGGACCCACTCATCTCACAGAAAAAACGTGCAAGTGTATAATTTACATTCCTGACTCTGGGGCTGTTAGATCTGACTGTATTTTGATTTTCTGTCACTCATCAGTTATGTTAACTGGGTTTTGATGACAATGAGGTGCCGGCGTTTGCTCATTTAGGGATTTAAAATGACTTAATAAAAAATAAAGATGAGCGTGTATTTTTCTTTACTGTTCAGATGGCGGGACAGAAGCATTGCTTTTAATGCAAAGTACTGAAAACCAGCCCACTTTGTATTAGCCATGCAGCTGAACATAGCCAGAGGTGAATTTTAAAGAGGGTCTCGAATGTAACCATAACTCTGATTCAGAAAAATATTTCAGCTTGTGCCTTCATCATTCATCGCAGCCTACAAACAGACACACATGATTACTTCTTTAGGTTAAACATCTTGCTGAGTCTCCTTCTATAGAAAAGGGCAAGCTGTTGCAAGCAGCAAGCCCACAGGGGGTACTTCATGTGCCCTCATCAGAGTTACTGACGCTAACTGCTTATTAGCAATAACCTGACTCAAGCAGTTCCCTGGACTAGAAGTGCCCTTGCTGCCCTCGTTCTTTAGACTCTTGCTTTTAGATTGTTGTAAATACCCATGCTTGGGAGAACTGATGACTAACTCCATGAGCCAAAACAGGGAATAATCAGCCTTAATCTTTCTGGAATGAGTGACTTCTGAGGGACAGCAAGCAGCCTCACTGGCTTTTCTGCTGCCACTGGGAGTCATCCATTGCCCGGCAAAGCTTCCACCTTTACACACACTTGTGATACCGTGCCGCATCTGTGCTCCAGAGCAATACACAGGGAGAAAAGAAAACCTGGACATGGACAGCCATGGGAATTTGGTGGCATTGTTTGCTAGCCAAGTGCTTATGAAGATGGATTAGATGGGGTTGGTAGACTGTGACTATAGGAAAAGAACAAGGCTGTTTATTTCTAACACACCTATGGAAGAGTGAGACACAGAGTGGCAATAGTAAGGAACAAAGTCTAAGGAGCTTATGTGATAGGGATCGGTGTCCCTGGAGGGGTTACAGGAATTGTATAAATTACAGGTAATAGTCTCAGAAGGGATACTGAGGTGTAACACAACCCACCTCCCCACTTCCATGAATCAAGGGTCGAATTGCCCATAAGATATATTGTCTGTAATTCTTGTGCTCTGCTCAGAGCCAGAGGAATTCAGCAGTTTTCCCTTCTCCAGATGGAAAAACAGCTTTCAGGATTTGAAACACGAGCTGTAGAAAACTCAGGGTGGAGTAAAAAGAATGTAGCATTCAGTCAGTCACTGCAAATGAATATAGAACTCATAGCAGCCTTCCAGTATCTGAAAGGGGCCTATAGAGATGCTAGGAGGGACTCTTCATTAGGGACTGTAGTGAAAGGACAAGGGGTAACAGGTTAAAACTTAAACAGAGAACGTTTAGATTGGATATAAGGAAGAAATTATTTACTGTGAGAGTGGTGAGGCACTGGAATGGGTTGCCCAAGGAAGTTGTGAGCGCTCCATCCCTGGCAGGGTTTAAGGCCAGGTTGGACAAAGCCTTGGGTGACATGGTTTAGCATGAGGTGTCCTTGCCTATGGCAGGGGGGTTGGAACTGGATGACCTTAAGGTCCTTTCCAACCTTAACTATTCTATGATTCCATAACCAGGTGATACCACTTAGAGGTGGAAATATAGGCTGGGGTTCAAAGTACCTGACCTGAGCTCCTCCTCTACACACCAGAAAATTTTCTCCCTCATTATGACTTATTGTGCCCAAACAGTTGACGCTGTTGACCTGACTCACTTCTCCAATGGCTCAGTCCTTTCTGATCTTTATTGCTTGTTTCTATGAAGACAGGGAGATGCTTTTTCCCCTTTGGTAAATGAGCATGTGGTACCCTTGCCAGGGCACAGCTACTACGGGCATTTTCAGTGCCATTATGAGCACAGGAACAATCACTACCTCTCACTGGGGCTAGTTAAATGCATCCTTCTCCTCCTTAGGATAACTGGTCTGCACGAGAATGATCCTCAATGGTTATTCTGGATTGGAGGATTGAGAGGTTTTGGGCAGACAGCTAGTTTCTGCTGGGATGTGAGGTTCATCACCATTTGCAAGAGAAGCCAGGGACCTTCCTATAGCATTCTTCCCATACTAAGCTCTGCTTTCTGTGACCACGCAGAGCTAATGGACACTGGGTTGAGAGTCCTCCATGACTTTGATGAAAGAAGATTTTGATAAAAGAAGATTTTGTGTCTCTGCTTATATGAACTGGTAATAAAAGCCATGGGAGGTATAATAAAGGATGCAGGCAACATGAATTTTGCTTCTTTGGGAAAACCAAGCACTGAGTTCCTTGTTATTTATATTGGCTCCCCTGCAGGATCCCTGGTGAGATCCAGGCAGCCTGCACAGGACACATCTGTGCTGGTGATGAGTCCAGTCTCTTCCTGATGAGTCCCTGCAGTGTCAGGAGGCCACACAAGGTCGCAGATGTGGGCTAAGCCCCACGTCAGACAAGTGCTAACTGAGGAGATGCAGACACACTCACAGGCTCAGGAAGCGTGAGATCAGACCTCTCATGACACCATGTGAGCCTGAAGGAGCTGCACAGGGGACCTGAGAGCAGAAAGATTAAAGGTGATGCTGAGATGAGACAAATTTCATTAGGGATGAATGTGGGAGCAGGAGAAGGCAGTTCCCGTCATTGCTTACAGCGCAGCAGCCTTCACTGAGGACAAGATGGGAGGTAGAGTTGCTGTTTACAGGAAACCTTTCCTGATCTTGCTCTGGGTTTTGTTCCCATTCTTAACCACTGAAATTTATACTTTTTTTTTTTTTCAGTGAAAAAAATAGTGGACAGTAAGATTCTATGTCACTATTTATCAAGCAATCATCTTACCTAAGGAGCAGGAGTCATTCTTTTTCCCAGTCTAGCTTTGGAACTGCTAGAACTCTAGCCTGCCCTTTCCACAACATAAGGCAGTAACCCTGCTGTCCAAACACTGGCTATGCTGAGGCAGCTTGGGATTCAGTAAAATTTCTCTTGGGACCTGAACAACCTTTTGCAGGCAAAATTTCAGCAAAGTGAGTACACTGCCATAGAAAGTGTTGGCTCATTTCCTAAATTCAGGTTAAAGAAAAGAACCCAAGCCAGTCTAAACATCAATGCAACATCATTAAAGCAATGTAACAAAAATAACTCTGGCCTGAAGACACAGAGATTTAAGTGTGACTAGAATAGGCCTTTAATTACTTCCATTTTTACTCTTAGCAGCCTCAACAGGACTGAAATAGTTCCCTCCCTCTTCTTCCTACTGTGTCAGTAGGACAGCGCCGTGCGTGAGGATTCACACGCTCCCTAACATTGTGCCTCCTTAGACAAAACAATACTTCCATTAGCTTTCTCTCCCCTCCCACAGCAGGCATTCAGCCTGGATCAGCCATACCGCAGCTAAAACGAGAGGCAGGCAGGTGGGTTTCTTTTCTTGTCTCAGCTCTGTCCCTTTTCTCCCTTCCTTTTTTCAGAGGAGATGCAGATGGCAGTCGCTCCCTTTGCTGTGTGTGAGTCTAGACAAAAAAACTCCCCACAGCTTGTGAAATTTCCTGAGTTGCTTTCTGCTCACCTCCACCTCCTCATTTTCCTCTTTATCTGCTTCCCGTATTCTTCATGCTGCTATTGGTCCTGTGGAAATGAACACATCAAAGCCATAAGTAGTCTTTTCTTCACTGCCCCTGTGTCCTATCTACCCCTTCTTCCTTTAGCATTAATATTAATAGGTACTGTATCTTTCTTTGCTGTTGCTTTCTTCTTTATCCTCAAAGGAGTAAGCCTTTTCTTGGACTTTCTGCTACAGCGAACGTTTGTTTGAAGGAATGCTGGGGCATGCTGGGAAGCGCAACACCAGTGATGCCTGTAATACAATATTGGGCCAACCAGCAAAGATATTAAATGCTATTGTACTTATCGGAAGAGTCAAGCATGCTTTTATCCCTGCCACGTACAGCTGGATATTTTTCCCCTTGTTGCTTTCCTTGCAAAAAAATAGCTTTTTAATCAATCTGAAATCTACAAGGAGAAGAAAAAAGTAATTTCTTTCCTATGCCCTCCTTGATGCTATTCCTCAAGGCTGTTGCTTGAAGAGCAAAGAAGCAAGCTCTAGTTTTATGCCTGTTGTCAAACCATACACACACAAATACACACATCACCAGCACCCCCACCACTGCCATTAGTTAAGGCACTGATTTAATGAGCTATCCTGCCCTTCAAGGTTTGCCTGCCTGTTGCTGGTCCATGGGGCTGAGAGCTGAACTCTTCAAGCGTGCGTCAGCCCAGCTCTCACATTTGTATTCTGTGATGTGGTTGCGCGTCTGGAGTGCTGGGAAGAAATCCCTCAGGTTTGATTTCACTTACACACGTATAATGGAAAAACGGCAGCACACGGTGAGCACGACATTCCAGCTCCGTGGGGGCTGCACGCAGTCCATGGTGAAGGTTACTGCTTAGGATCACAGAGGTGCCCAAAAAGCAGAAGGTGAATTTCTTGAAGTCGTTGTCACAAGAAAGAGGTACCATGGTAATAACGAAACTCACCGTAACCCTCAGAGTGAGTTATTCCAAACATGATTTCTGCCTGGACAGATGTAAAGGTTATTATTTGCTCCTGTCTTGACACTAGGGATCCACTCCCTGTGAAAGCAAGGATTTCTTTACTGTACAGAAGCAGACCATACATGTGTGGCAGGAGGAATTGAGGCACTTAAATAAGACTCTTCTTACACTTCTTTGGCAGCACATTCTGCAGCTGGGCACAGCAAGTAAACCCCCTCCCCTCTCTCCAGAGCTGCTGCTGCTGTGAAACCAGTTGTTACGACCAGTGGGAAGACATCCATGAGCAGCAGTGGGTTTGCATTAGCTGGAGAATAGACTGAGGGAGGTCCAGAGATTGACTGGTGCTGTCTTTCAGGTTATGGCCCCTTCCTACCTATTGCCTTTCCTTCTACAGCAAAGCCATGTTTAGGCTGATAGGCAGAGACCAGCTGCCCTTTAGTCTTAGCATAGTCTGGGGAAATCTCCCTTACCCTGATAAAAGTCTGCAGTCTGCAGGACTGAAATGCAGGACTTGCACCATAGCAATGACTTGAGAGCAAAACTGGTAGGGGGGAGAAAAACAATACCGAGTTATGGACTGTAATGAAAGGACAAGGGGTTAAAACTTAAACAGGGGAAGTTTAGATTGGATGTAAGGAAGAAATTCTTTACTGTATGGGTGGTGAGGCACTGGAATGGGTTGCCCAAGGAAGTTGTGAATGCTCCATCCCTGGTGGTGTTCAAGGCCAGGATGGACAGAGTCTTGGGTGGCATGGTTTAGTGTGAGGTGTCCCTGCCCATGGCAGGGGGGTTGGAACTGCATGATCTTAAGGTCCTTTCCAACCCTAATTATTCTGTGATTTTATGAACAGGAGAGAAACACCAAGTCCTTGTGCAAAAGCCCACTGCAACCAAAGGAGCTACAGATTGCAAACACACAGGTCAGGCTCCTTTTGCCATCTTTTTGGAGAATAGAAAACCTCATGCAAGAACAGCCTTATGTTCACAGTGGCAGTCTCAATCATTTCAGCTCCAACCAGTAGCACCACAAGGCTTTAAAGGAAGAATGAGGAATTGCTTGCCACAAGAGTCACTAGAGTCATTAGTGACAAGCAAAAGGATGTGGGGTGGGGGGATCTATTTGCTTGTCATAATCACCAGTGTAATGATTTAAAGCTTATGCAGCAGCTTCTGAATCTAATGGAGATGCCTTGTGCTTGTAAACATGAAACCTAAATGAAGTTTGAGGTGGTGATCAAGGGATGCTTCTGGGGTCTCTGCAGGAAACCTAATGGGAAAATTCAAAAAAGGTCATATGCTTTGCTGCCTGTCTACAAGATTCTCCCAAAGGTCTCTGAACTGCACCTCATTTCCACCATGGAACTTTAAGTAATTATGGGGATGTGTGGCTTCCTTACCAGCATGTCAAACACTTCACATCACACTCCGAGCGCTGGTATTTGCCTTGCACTTCGTTCAGTGTTGCACGGGTTGGTTGGCTATCCGCACATGCGGAACCTCAGTGGAAGAGATCGATTTACAGGCAGTTTTTGGAGCAAGGAGGATAAAAATTTCTCTAGAGGGTCTTGCAGGTCTCTGCAGCACTCAGGAGCAGCCGGCTTTGAGTCTGAGTTGTCTTTAGATGTTCTAAACTACTTCACAAGCATTAACTATGCCTATTTCATACACACAATCCTACCTTAACCAGCTCCCCTGAGCAACACGCATGGTGTGTGAGCTTTTCTGCATATTCAGCTGGCAAGGGACAGCCTGAGGAATCTGCACTGCTCCCACAACTCTTTACACATTCCTCATTAGAGAGCCTGGATTGACAGAATAAAAACAGTAGCCAGGAAGAAAATCTAGGAGCAGCAAGAAGAATTCCAGGAATCGGACAGGAACTTTGGCACAGGCTGCTACAAAGGTTGTCCTCTCTTGCACTCCTCTGCCCATTGCAGTAATGAATCCCTGGCTAGCCTACAACTTGGTGATGAGAAGAGTGTGCCTTTTCTCACCCCATTGCTTTCTTAGGCTCCATCATACCCTGACATTCAAGGTTTTGCCATGGAGTGCAGAAGTCACAGAGTCAAACCTCCTCAGTTACAGGACTCCAAAGCTTCAAATCCTACCTGCTGAGTGTGTGCTCTCACCACTACATCAGCAGGCAAAATAGGAGCAAAAGTATTTTAAGAGTCTTCAAATATATGACCTTAATTTAAGAGAGGTTTCAGAGTCACAGAGTAGATAAGCCCAGATGACAATATCACACACTTCTCTCTTGCGTTACATCTTGGTTGTGCATCAATGGTCAGCACATTAGATGTTGTAAATCACATGGTTAAATATCTATTTTCCCCACCATTCAATACACAAGGAATTGAGGAGTTGCTGAGTAATGTACTGAATTTACAAGAATTTTACTCTACTGAATTTAAAACACTGTAAATTCCCAGAGCCTGAGACAACTTGGAGAAGCTGCAGTTACCCCATTGTCATACAATTCTGACATGAAGCACTGCATAAACTTCTCTGTCCGCCTTAAAGGAGTATTTAGGTCCCTGTGTATAGCTGGACATGGTATAGTTTTTCATTTTAAGGGGAATCCTTATATATTGGAAATCCATCCTGGTTTCTGCCAGGAAAAGGCACGCAAGTCTTTTACTCAAATGCACACTGCCTTGTAGGATGCAAGGATTTCAGTGGCATTTGTCACATCTATTCTGATCTAACTTCATTTTGTGCATATTGAGACAGCAGCAGGTTCTTCTATGGCCAGTAATGGGCTGCTAAAACAATAGAGTGTACTAGCACAATTTTCAAAATGATCAGAAATAAGCTGAATAAAAAGGATATCTTTGAGTAAAAACCTTAACAAATGGCATGCCAGTTTCTTTTTGGCAATTCAGGAGACAATGCCACAAATTCTGATGGTGCACAAACTATGCAGAATCCTAAAGATGAACACTAAGCACAGTTAGTGCTGTTCAATGTTGACAACCAATCACTGACACAAGTAACTATTCTAGATGTTTCTAAACATCATCCAAGAAGATATCACTGTCATGTTACATTCTGTTTACACCAGTTGATTAAGCATTTATTTCAAGTTCCTATTAGTCCTGTGAGTTACTGAATAAAGCATTTACCTTAACTCAGGAACCTGCATCTACAAATCTTACTTAGTGGGTGACTTTCCCTTCTCTGATTTAGTTTGTGCAGATATAAAACAGGGCTAATGATAATGACCTCCTTAGAAATGCCATTAGGGATTTACTAATAAGCTAATTATTACTGGGGAATAAAACTTTATGTGAGGAACCATTTATTAAAGCATCCCCATGGTTTATTCACACTCTGTAAGCTATTTATGAATGGTGCCTTAGAGGTAAGGTTGATGAAAAGTGCACCAGTGCTAAAGCAGCAAAGATCCAATGTTCGTGGGCACATGCCCACCAAATAGGTATGCACTGAGGCATAGATGTGCAAAACTTCTCAGCACTTCTTCATCTTTTTGTGCCCCCTCAACCTTCCTCAGCTGCTGCTTTTGCTGAAGGAGGAGGTGGGGAATTATTTTATGGAAGAAGGACTGGGATACTATTGGATACTGTATGGGATTCTTCCATGTTCAATCCTGTCACCAAGTGAGGGACAGAACACTTCCCCTGCAGTTGTTTCTGCAGCATTATCCTTATCGGTAACAAGGGAAAGGATGAGGAGGAACTGTGCCTGGAACAAGTATATTGCTTGTAGACAGAAGGATCTCCCTCATTTGGTCTGGAGCACACACCAGCAACTTTTAGACCATGACAGTGGTGGATAGTATAGAAAAACCTCATCTTCCACCTTATTTTGCTTCTGCATGGGCAATATGAAATGTTAATAATGTATTTCTTTTTCCTTGTTCCTAGTAATCTCTTCAAAGGCTGCTCTTCATCACACACTCCCATTTAAGCATCTGCAGAGCACTTGGCTCGCCCAGCTGCAAAATCTGCTTGGGCTGCAAAACTTTGAGATCTGACTGGGTGCTAAATGTGGCTCTTTGGCTCCCACCATCCCCTCAAATGAGGATATTAGCCTCCATATTTAGTTCTAAAAATAGGAATTCATCACTGCAAATTACAGTAAGGTTGCAAGCTGAAAAACATTTGAAGCACAAGTAGTGTTCTCCTCTACCCTTCCAATTGCAGGGAATGATGATGAAAAAAACAGGAAGAGCCAGTAGACAAATATCTGGCTCCAAACCTGGTGTCACTGGCAGAATTTTGGGGTTTTGATCATGGGTGAATGTACATGGCAGCAGGCCTACTGCTGATAGATGGCATATGCCTGTCCCAAAGATGGAAAAGGGTCTTTGCACATGGATCAGCAAGACTCACTGAAGGAGCTTTAACTACATTTGAAGGGGGACAGGAATAAAACTAGGCTTGCTTGGGAGCAGCACACCAGTGTTTGAGGGAAGGTGTGCTAGTGAGATCTTTCAGTTTGCTTTCTCAGTGGAAGTAGGGATGGAGATCCCCGTGACAGCAAAGACAAACTCAATGATCTCAAAATTCTTTTCCAACCCAAATGATTCTATGATCCTACCATTATTCTACACTTCAGGTGTTTCAACTGTCAGAAAGGACACTAAATAATGTCCGGTCATTGGCAGCAATGAGCAACGACACATGAATATTAGCAAATAAATAAAGACAAGTAGGAAGAGAATCATTATGTGCTTTGGATAATGCCAACAAATGAAATTCTTATGGCTAGGCAGGATGTCAAAGTGTACTGTAGGCTTGTTCTCAACCAAATCTCTTGCTCATCTGCAAGCTTACCATTGACCATACCATACCCTAGGTGACACTCTTGAGAGGTTATTAGACATGTCTGTGCATGGCAAGTCTCCTTAGTATTATTCTAGGGACTTTCCTAAATGGTGAATGCAGGCTGAATAATGACAGAGAGTTACTGAGAAGCAATTCCTGCTGAACTCCCCTTTCTTGCACAAAAATATAAAAATAAAAAATAATCCTAACTTTTCAAATCCTGAAGGGCCTCTTAGATTGCATACAGTAATCTGTTACTGCTCATTTAATGGCAATTGTGTTCAAGAGCTCCAGCTGACAAAAGTTACATAGCTGCAGCAATGAATGAAGCAGTGCCAACCACTACAGGATGCATTCTCAAGTCATACAGGCTAAAGATGGTTGCAACACAAGGAACAACCTCTTGTAGTCAGATAACTGATACATGAACATATGGAAGATGCTAGATGGCTTTCACCCACTTCTGTCTTACAAAGGTCAGGATCAAACTTCAGAATGAGTGGAACAAGAGGAAGAAATCTAATGAAGTCAGTACTCTTGTGTATTAAGTACTGAGTAAAGAACAACGCTTTCTTAGCTGAAGTGGGGAAAAGCACGTCAAGGGAAGAAGAAATCAAAGCCATTGAGGATCAGTACGTACTAGGGGAGCTAATTTTTCCCAGTCTTGATCCTGGCCTTCTCTTCATAGCCAAAAACATTACCTCAAACTTTGTGCACTGAATCTTCACGAAGTGAAATCCATAGCATCGAACTGCAGGAATGATGGAGGTGGCTCAGATAAAACCATGATTCATTTCAAAGTTCTTATGTATTGAATAGAAACTGACACTCAGCTTCACTGTAAAACATAATCCTTTCAAAACTCAGTGGTATGAGAAGTGCAAAGAGGGTCTGGCTTTTCACAGAAGCTTTATGTTTCAATTTGTTCAAAGCCGAGCAGAGTGCTTATTGGGAATGGCACTTTGAAGGGGAGGCAGTTGGGCATTATGCAGGCAGGTTGGCTTTGCAGCCACACACTGGATAACTTCCTCCCAGCAAAAGAAAGAAAGGCTCTGATTCTCCTTTCATTTACATCAGTGTAAACAACATGGACTATGCAAGTCAGCATAGAGAATCCAGCTTTCAGAACAGAAAGAGGTAGTCCAGAGAGAGAGAGAATTTGTCATCCTGAAACTCTGCTGTGCAGATGTTTCTGCTATTACAGATGTCTTGTACAAAGCCCCTAGTGGCATGCAATTTACATCTAATCCAGTCTAAGTAAGGACCATTGTAAGAAACACAACTGCCTTCTTTATTTCAATGATGTGGTGAGCCCTCATTGCACTGTCAGAAGTCCCCGCAGCACTCGTGGTAAATGACTGGGGAGGGATACTTCATGCAAACACACAAGACAAATCATATTAAAAATTAAAAGCGAAGAAACAAACAGCTCGGCTGGGACTTGAAAGAATCATAGCGGCACTCTGTGCTTTTCACTCACAGCTTATGCTCTCATGGCTGAATGACTGCTGAAAATACTGAGGGTTTGATCTGGCAAATCTCTCACATGCAGAATCCCTGGGAGTTAAGACCACTCTGTCCTAACTGTCCCATTCTTACTGGCTCTTTTCATTATATTTCTGCTTCCCTCTTACCACTGCAAGAATACAGACAAACAGACAGCATCTGTGGGCAAGCCCTAGCTGGCATCTTTTCCACAATATAGCTGCTTACATTACACAAAAGACTTGAATAAAAGTGCAAATTTCCTAAAGGTGGAAATCTTAGTCAGGTCCCCATCCAGGTCCCATTTCTCTCAAGAGAACTGTTTTTCTGTGTTTTGTAGTCTGGAAGCAGTTGCAATAGTTTCTGCTTGAAGGTTTCCTCTTATGGGGAAATTACCTTTGGATAGCTATGGCCTTAGTCATGCATTCCTCTGACCATGAATAGTTTTCTTACGCTGTATTTACACTGTGCTAACCACAGTAAAGCTGGGGCCTCTGGTCTCTGCTGCAATGCACATCATCAATAATACCGAACTCTCATACCAGTTGCTAGGGAGCTAGGGATTCCACAGCTATGAGTGGTTATACCAGTGAGCCTTCAAGGACTGGCATCATCTCTCAGGCTGGGGTGATGCACAGGGAATGCAAAGCATAATTCATTTGCTGAGGTAATACCTGGCGATATACCAGAACCCAGCCTTTCTAAGCTTGCCAGGAGGTAAAATATTCTTTTGTACAGACACAAACAGGTAATCAGATGTTGATATTATCACCAGACCTTCAAGAAATGCATGTCTAAAACCATTAGCTAAGCCACCATCCTATCTCATTCCTCCCACTTTATTTGCTGTCCTCAAGTATGATGACCATGGTGGCAGAGCTGAAAACCCACACGCAACCCTGTCCTGTGCAGATAGGCAGGGTTAGCATGTAATGTGCATGTTCTAGCCTGTTCCATACTGACCTACCACTGTGATGAAACCTTGCATTCCTGCCCCTTCTGGGTTTTGTAACTAGAGGGCCTAATTTCACTGTAGGTGGGTGGATAATGTTGCACTACCAAAAGACATGAAGAGCTGTTCTCTAGGCTCTTCCAACGTGAACGTCAGAACTGTGTGTAGTTTTTGGGAAAATAGGCACATCTGCCTGCAATTGATGGTTATCCTCATTCCTCAACCCTTTTTCCTAGTGTTTGAGGAGTAGCAAAATACTACAAACCCTCAGTTACTCTTACTGGTTCAGCTCCACCCTTGTCTCTAAATTGGAGAGACACCAATTTGATAGATGGACCACTCGGTGGATAAAGAACTGGTTGGACGGCCGAACGCAAAGCGTTGTGGTCAATGGCTCAGTGTCTGGCTGGAGACCAGTGACGAGTGGTGTCCCTCAGGGATCGGTGTTGGGACCGGTCTTGTTCAACATCTTTGTCACTGACATGGACAG
>JBCJKH010022291.1:0-11926 GCA_039877255.1 Loriculus beryllinus
CCTTTTGATGCAGCCCAGGATACGGTTGGCTTTCTGGGCTGCAAGCGCACACTGTCAGCTCATGTTCATTTTCTCATTGACCACCATCCTCAAGTCCTTCTCTGCAGGGCTGCTCTGAATCTCCTCTCTGGCCAACCTGTAGCGGTGCTTGGGATTGTTCCGACACAGGTGGAGGACCTTACACTTTTCATGGTTAAACTTTATGAAGCTGGCATCATCCCACCTCACAAGCGTGTCTAGGTCCCTCTGGATGGCATTCCTTCTCTCCAGCGTATCCACCAAACCACACAGCTTGGTGTCACCGGCAAACTTGCTGAGGGCGCACTCAATCCCGCTGTCCATGTCACCGACAAAGACGTTGAACAAGACAGGTCCCAACACCGATCCCTGAGGGACACCACTCGTTACTGGCCTCCAGCCAGACACTGAGTCACTGACCACAACTCTTTGTGTTCAGCCATCCAGCCAGTTCTGTATCCACCAAATGGTCCACCTATCAAATTGATGTCTCTCCAATATAGAGACAAGGATATCATGTAGGACGGTGCCGAACGCTTTGCACATGTCCAGGTAGATGACATCAACTGCTCTACCCCTGTCGATCAGTTCCGTAGCTCCACTGTGGAAGGCCACCAAATTGTTCAGGCAGGATTTCCCGTTAATGAAGCCATGCTGGCTGCCACCAAGCACCTCATTGGTTTTCATGTGCCTTAGCATGCCTTCCAGGCATACCATGCCAGGCACAGAGGTGACTGACTGGTCTATAGTCTCATGAGTCACCCATTTTCCTCTTCTTGAAAATAGGGGTTATATTATCCTTTTTTCAGCCAGGAGCTTCATCGGACTGCCATGATATTACAAATATGATGGACAGAACTTGTAATGCTGTTTCTTTGCCTTACAGAAGCAACTTGAAGACATATTTGAATACTTTCTGTGTACTTTCACTCCAATTTACACTAACTGAACCTGTATTTTGCATGTACAGAGCTGCATTAAAATGCTGAGAGTGCTAGAAAAACAAGTTCATACTCTTGCACGCTTGACAACCAAAACAAACATACTTTTTCTTAATTTTGGTTTTAATCCCTACTTACACAAATGGAAAATTAGTCCACCTTGTCGTGCTTAAAACCCAGCCAGTAACTCAGAACCACACATCCATTCACTCACCATCTTTCCACTCCCTCCCTCTCCAGGCATGATTGGAATGACAATCAAAAGAATGTAAAACCCATGGGTTGAGATAAGAACAGTTTAATAAATAAAGTACAATATAATGCTACTAATAATAAGGGGAATAACAATGAGAGATGAACGAAAGAGGAGAAAAAACCCAAACAAACGAAACCAACCAATAAGCAGCAGTGATGCACAATACAATTGCTCACCACCCACCAACCAATACCCAGCCTGATCCAGCTGCGATATGCCCTTCTGGGTAACTCCTTCCAGTTTATAAATTGGACATGATGTGCTGTGGTATGGATTATCCCTTTGGCTAGTTTGGGTCAGGTGTCCTGTCTCTGCTTCCTCCTTGCTTCTTGTGCACCTCCCCACTGTCAGAGTATGAGAGACTGAAAAGTCCTTGATCAGAATAAGCACTACTTAGCAACAACTACAGCCTTCCTATGTTTTCAGCATTATTCTCAGACTGAAGTCAAAACACAGCACTGCAGCAGCTATTAGTAAGAAAACTAACTCTGCCTGAGCAGAAACCATGAAGCATCTAATCTAAAAGTCATTGAGAATGCATCAAGACGTATCTAGGAGTTTTGATGTCAAAACAGTTTTGAAAAAGCACCACTACAAATTATTTTGTATGAAATGTTGATTTGGATAATACATGGCAAATAAGATCTAGTAAAAAAAAAAATCTTAAAAAACCTGACAAAGATATACAAACAAGTGTTAATGTATAATGTGATTCAGTGGGGAAAAACATTATAACTAAATTGAACTGACACAGGAGGCAAAAATTAAAGTTCTGTTATGAACTTTCCTTTTTCGAGGTTTTTAGAATTCAACTTCAGCTTTAATATTCTTACAAAGTAAGACTAAGCAATTAAAATTAGTATATAAGTATGAAGAAAGTAAAACATGCTTTTTAAGTGGGGGTGAGTCAATTAAAATTATTATTTACTGTAATCTTTTTTTCATAGTTTCTAAAACCAGCCATCTGGTAATATTAAAGGAAAATTTGACTCTCTCTTTACAAAGTACCAATTTGAATTTCAAAATCATAGGATTGCTTCATAATTGCTTGAAGTTTGAACATTATTTCAGTTACCAGCAATCAACTGTTTAAAAATAGTGCCCTTAAATCATAGATCTACATTTTTTTCTGGGCCATCTTCACCTTAAAACTGGCTTGACATTTGAAACATCAGCTTTTTCACAGTGTGCATCCCAGCTGCAATTATGCTGCAGCCCCCTCAGCCACTCAGCTCTGTCCTTGCTACAGCAATAAACCTGTTAAAAGAATCTGTGCTTATGCATAAAATTCATAGCAATCCAGCACACACACACAAAAGCTAAAGAATGAAAGAACAAAATACAAAAACCTAAACCACAAAAATTTGTTAAATAACTGGACCTCCTTACAGACACGCATTAAACCATATGGTGTGGTATATAGTTTTTATACGAGAAAGGCATATTATATAGTGGAGTCTCTACCCTGCTTGAGTAATTACAAGATCAACAGTAATCAAGAATACAAAAATATTAACATAGTGGAAGCATTCAGTTTATCTAATCTCATACAATTAATTTCTAGTATGAAACAGCAAATTAGTAATAGTGCTTTGTCATTTGTCATAACTGGATAGAACTTTATGTTAGGGAATGATGGTTAAAGGTCTGGGTTTCCCTTCTCGCAAATGTAATTTGTAGAGTAGCCATTACAAAGACTCTAAATAAATGCTTCATGGATTCTGATACGTGTGTTTGACTGACCTGTTTATACAGAAATTTTATACTCATTCAGTATCTAGAGTTACTCCTAATTTACAATGGTGTGCACAGGGAATCAGAGCAAATTAGCCTGCAGTGTGTTCTTATTTGTCTATACAACTTGTGGCACTGGGGCAGCTAGTCTAAAGTATGCTTAAATATTTCTCTTCTCCTGAGGGACCAGTTGTGTAACTGAGTTGCAGGCATAATCTCCAGTTTAATTGCTTGCTTCTGTATTGATTGGCAAATCTTATAATGCAATTCATGCATTCATATAAACTGATATGGAAAAAACTGAAAATAAAATTCCAAGTACATTTATATACATACAAATCTTTTCATGAGCAGTGCAAACTGTGAACCTTTAACTGATTCTGTGCTTTCTATTTTTATTCACCTGGACTGAAGAAGCTTTAGTATTTGCAATTATTGTGCAATCTGTGTCTTTTCTAAATGCTTGTGTGTTTGCAATAGTAACAATACAATACAATTATGCTAAAGCCTTTACCTCAAAGAAGATACTTTGTGAATTTCTCCTCCAGTAAGCATATAGCAGTTTTCATGAAATCTGTAGGAATTCAGGCTGAAATGTGTTTGAAAAACACACAAATAGGAAAAAAAAAAAAAAAAAAAAAGGGTAGAAACTGATAGACAAGAAAAGTTGCGTAGGAAATAAGAAACTAGTCTAAACTGTAAAGAATCCATAAATCAATTTTGTTTTCTATTTAAAAGTTTCAAAATTATAGCTCACTTTATTAACCTTTTGAAGAAAACTCCCATTACAAGCTAAAGTATTTAAGAAAGAACATCCCTAAAGTGTTGATAAATAAGCGTTAGTTTTCTTGCTGTAAGAAGTTGCTTCCCTAATTCAGAAGTTGGTGGCATACAGTCAGACTTCCTTCCTAGATGTTAACGCTATATACCATAAAATATCAATAATGTAGTTTTCAACAGTTCTGTTTATCTCCCTGGGGATGAAAGAACCTGCTGTTTTGAAGTGTCAGATTTTGTATACTGTGTTGCAGTGAGTTATTTATATTTATCTTCCATTCTACATTTTTCTGAGGCACATACAAAAGTAATCTTCAAAGAGCTATTTGTACTATTTCAGATTTTTTTGTATTTAAGACTTAGTTTGAAGAAACATCTGGAAAAAAACACATATAGCTTACATCCTGGACATTATACTCAGACTGCACACATGTAATAGATTTTTCATCATTTTTCTTCACTTTTTGAAAGACAAAAGAAAGTCCATCATTCTAAATCATATTCTAAATGGTACTGTATTCTATTTGAGAACAGATGTTTGTACCATATTTAACTACAGCTTCTTTTCTGTGTTGTGTAGTTAAGAAATATCCAGGCTGCTTCCTGTTTAATTGTCTGCAAAGATGTGTGGATACTGACACGGCCTAAGGTCAAATCTCTCCCATGCTTAGGCTTTCCTCAGTCCAGCAGCAGAGGCAGAGCAATCAGGAAAGAAGTTGCAGTGTCCTGAATGCATGCCACAAAAGCTAGTGATGCACGCAGCATCCATGCGGTTTTGGTAAAATAGATGACTGACATAATGTCCTTTTGAGATCCCCAGTCATTAAAAGTGACAGATATGTTGCATTCACGTAGGCATCTCTAATGTTGTGTCTGTGAGGAGTAGCTCTTTTGAAAGAGAATCCTCTGGGAACCATTAGCCCAAACCATCCCTAGTCATTTATTTGCCTTACTGAAAACAGGAGGTAGGAAAATCAGACTTGTAAGTTTAAACAAACAAACAAACAAACAAACAAACAATGAAACAAACCAGCCAACAAATAAAGCAAAGCAATAACAAAACCAAGCCAGAACTGAAAACCACTACCAAAAAACCCACTAAAAAAACCCCAAACAAACCCCCAAACCAAACCTCAGATACATGAAAAAGCCCTTTCTGCTCTGCTTAAATGAACAAAATAGCATGATTCTTTAAAATTCACACTTCTTTAAGAGTCTTGAATCTGATTTTCCATCAGGAATTAATTAAAGCAGAAACTGCCCACATAGAAATGTTCTTTTTCTGGTAAGTAGAACTTCTAGCTTCTTGTACAACTGAGCCTTGCAAATCTCTTTAGCATATATTTAATTTGAAAAAGCAGAACTACTGAAAACAAAAGAAATCCCTCTCAGAAGTGCTCACAGATGTATCTAAGAATCCATGACAGGGTTTGCAGCATGAAATCCTAGTCTTTGGCTAGATGTCAAGGGAGAAAATCAGTGTTTCTCCAATTCATCAGTAACTTTATTTGAACTCTAAATTAGCAGCACGAATATGACCCATAAGTTAGTAGATGTCTTCACTCATTTGCAGGCATGAATTTAAGTGAGCATAGCAGGGCTGGAATAGAAACACTGCTCTTAATTTGTATTTAATTCTCAAACTATATTTCAGGGAAAAATAGGACAAAGAAATCTTGGAAATTCTTGTTAAAATTATAAAAGTAACAAAAGGTGGGGAAAAAAACCATTTTTCTGTATTGGTTGTTAGGGACTATGATGCAGTTATTATAAGCTAGGATATAATGTTATGTCTTTACATTTAATCTTCTTATATAAATGCATTTTCACAATCTAACTTTACTCTCTTAAGTGTGCACACATAGTAAAACATAGTTATCCTGTTTTCATGTTTTATAAACAAAATGTTTTATAAAGAGTACTTAGAGACCTTACTAGAAGACTTTATATCAGATATGGAATTACAGCCACATCCTTAATCTTTGAACTTTGTGGAACACAGAAGTACTGACTGCAGAGGAAACTAAGCAGCTTAACTGTACTTTGTAATAATAAATTATTAAACTGTCCCTTTTCAGATCTTCCAGATACTGGTAGTAGTGATTATCAAGCTTTTCTGTGTTAACATTAATTTCCTTCTTGAAAATGACTTATTTCCCCTTTAACTTTCAAGCATTCTTATTTTTATGCATTTTGCTAGTTTTGTAAGTTTTGAAAACTCTCCTATCATTTGTTGGTTTAATCTATGCTATTCCCCACTGTGTCATTGTACTTCTCTCTACTCCTGCGCTATGCTGTCCTCAGGCTAACATGAACAGCATTATGCACATCTCTTGAGGCTAGATGCAAATCTAGAATAACATCTTTTTGTGAACACGGCCTGTAATATCTCTCTCATGTCTGTTCAAAATGTTCAGATACTGTAAACTGGGATAAACTTAGTGCATTACCAGTTGGTGTACTACAGTAGCACATATTCTCATACCCAAAGGTAGAGGATATACTTCTATATATGTGTTTGTCTGGCACTTGCATTCTACACGCAGTAAACTCCCTCCATGAAAGAACTGAGATCTAGATGCACATTTAAGACATTTAAGGACTAAACCCAAATTGGTGCTTACATGCTGTGATGGAGAATGCAGCAACAGTTGTTACAGAAAAAGGATTGAGAACAATAATTTTAAACACACTGAATCCAGAAAGTGGGGAAACCAAGTAGCATTGAACAACTTGCTTCTGTACTTTCTACCAAACACAACAGTTCACAGATTCATGTGGATTAAAAGATCCTAACACAATTCATGGTGAAATATGCTACTGGATCACCAAAGGAAAGGGCATGGCAGGGAGTCCCAAGAGGAGCTAAGAGAGGCCAGAAGCAAGGCAGCTGGAGCAGTGGCCTCACTTGCAAGGTGTCAGGATGATGAAAACAGAAAAATCAGGGTCAGAATCAGATCTGAAAATGGGCCAGGCACCATCAGGCAAGTCGCCTGTGATGAGTCAATGTCATGTCCAGGTCTGGGTCAAGGAGGCAGAAGACCAGGTACAGATGTAGCTGTCACAGCTGTGATGCAGCTCAAGTAAGGACCAAGTCTGACTAAAAGCAGCTTCTAGGGAAAAGGAAGTTAAGACCTTTGTTTCGAGCTCACTTCCCAGCAGCTCTCCTCAATAGCTTTTGGCAATGAAACAGCCAGCTGAAGCCCATAGGCTACTTTAACTAAACTCATGGAACAGGAGGTGCACTCAGGATTCTGTCAGAAAGAGTTTTACTATCCGTTTAATGAATGATTGTTTAGTAAATCACAGAAGATTATATCAGGTCTTGAGAGTGTCATTTGTACGTCTGAAGAAGACAAATGGTTACTTTAATTAAGAACTGCAGCCAGAGAAACTCTTGGATAAAAGTGAATAAAATTAGTTTTGGTGTAAGACATTAAATCTGCCTGAACTTCTCAGAATAACTGAAAGAACAAGGTGAATGAGCTAAGAAGCTCATCCAAGATGAGTATCTGAGGGCAGCCACTGAGGGCTAAGTCCTGAAATATGTTCTGAGAGAAAAGACATTATTTCTCATGGATGGGTGTTTTTACCAGAGACTCCAAGTAGAAAAGCAGCATGAGGCACAAAACTGAAATCGTGACTGCCATTTTGTAGGAAACAGAAGGCTAATCAACCAAAGTGAGAGACAGATGTTTATTCGGTAATCTTGACATGATCAGATTAAATGTTGGGTTTGTTTTGGTTTTCGGGTTCCCCTCTGCTCCCCCTCCTCCTCTGTTTATTAAATTTGTTACTTTATCATCTATTCCAGCTAATACAAATAAATCCTCTTACTTACATTTTGTCGTAACTTGGATGTCATTTAAAGTTCTTCACCTTATGGATCTGAGGACTAACTTGGGACACAACAGCAAACAAACAAGCACTCAAGTAGCCACAGTATAACTTTCACTGTATCAAAAGCTAGGAGTGATCACCAATGCTAACTGCAGGCACCAGAAAATTGCCTTCACAGAGATAAAGAGGTATAATTTTTTTGTCAAACTTTTTAATCACTAAGACGATTCTGAGGTTCAACCATGAGGAATGCAAAGTTCTTTTTGCCTTTTTTTCTTTTTAAAATAGATTTTTTTATTTTCAGTGATAGTTTCATTATGAAGTGCATGTATCTTCTTTGCACTGGGTGTTTCGTTTTGTCTTTGTTACCATTCACAATATAACAGAGAGAAATTAGGTGCATATTCTCCTATGCTTTCTGAAGATCTAGGAATCACAATGAAAGATCTGGTCCGTCTTCAAAAGCAGACCCACTTCTAAACCAGCTATTACTCTATCTCAACAAAAGTCATGCAGTTAGAATATTCAACGGAATGTATGAGGCAAGAGGGGACTGAGGTTTTTAAAAACCCATTCTGAATTCTTTAGAACATATGAATTGTGTAACCTTAGTTAAAAAAATGGTCTAGCTATGTTCAAAATAATTAGGAAAGCACTGCATGAAGTATTAGTTTACATTCATATAATAAAAATAAATGTTTGAATATCATGGCAAATAATTTATTTTCCCAAGAATAATACCATGTGAAAAATATAAGCAAATCAAAGAGCTAATTATTTTTTTTAATTTATGGAATCCTAGTCAAGCCAAACCTTCAGCAACTCAAGTAATGACATCACTAGAGGTTTTTCAAGTTTTCTCCGTTTGTAACGTACAGCCACGCACTTAGAAAACTGAAACAATGCAATTTGACTCATATGCTCAATTACAAGTAAAATTGCAGTTTCAGTACACAAAGTAAACTATTCACAACCACCTTGTGGAGGTTCAGAAATTCAAACAGAGAAAAAGAACCAAATACATATTCTAGGCTCTAAAAAGAACTGCAGTGTGTCTCTGGAGATGTTACAAGTACTGCTTAAACTTTTTACTGAGACTTCTTCACTTGAATTTATAGTAATATAAGCACCAAAAAAAAAAAATAAATCCAAATTTATGGCTTATACAGGGTTAAATTCTAATGGACACTGAACAAGCTTGTTCTAGGGAAAAATAATATGCCGTGGTACAGTATTCCATTGTGTTGGCTAGTACACGCAGGAATGCAGTTACTGCTATACTCTTTGGCATCAGTGCATCTTCAAGGATGGAGCAGAGGCACTGAGGCACTCTGGCACACAGTCATATACTTGCCTCTTAGTCTTGTATGTGAACATTTGCACTTGCTAACATGTTCTATAGAGTACTATTTCCAAAAAGTTTATATTGTGAATTGAGACCTTCACTGCATTAATGATCATGCTGTACAAGAAAGCAAATTCTGGCAAATATATTAGTTATTGGAGTTTTTAAGCCACTTTGACATTTATATTTTCTCCTATTGGTTAAATTCAAACTATTTGCCTTGACTAGACATAATTTCTGTTGTGCAGCTAGACAATTAAACTACTGGTTTTGTTTATCAGTTTAAATGAAAAATTAGTTTTAATCAAGAAAATAACAGCAATGAACCTTCAATAACTTTTTAAATGAATGGACAATAGTGGCAAAAGCCATGAAAATTTAATTTGAGAATTACAATTCTGAACACATGCAAACAACACTAGTCTCAGTCTCAAGCACATACTGAGAGGTTATTTTAAATGTGGAAGATGGTAGACAAGTGGATAGCTCCTATTTAAATATTAAAAAATACCAACAAAATAACATAATGTTCTGTATCACATTTTCTACCTCAGAAACATAATGTATATCTAAATGAAAATAAACAGACAAACCATTGCCAAAAAAGTGGAGAAAATATCTGGAACTATACAGCTCTCTATTAGCAGTGATGTCACTGAAAAACAGTCAATGGATCTGTCAGAACATGCAAAATTTACGAATAACTTATTCAGAAGAGCAGACAGTTGTACATACACAAGGTTATTCTCAGCTCAGTCTTTCTCGTAATTCTATTCCAAGAGAGTGAGACATTTTCTGATCTCAGGGGCATCAGTATTTATCCAGAATAACTCTGCTTCTGTCAGTGCTTCTATGCCCCGTTTACACTGGTATTACTGTGTATCTTGGAGTGTGATTCTCATCTTACATGAAGTGTCAAACAAAATTTGTAAAGCCAAATTGCAAAGCTGTGAAGAAAGTCAAGTTCAGCTCAGAAATAAGTGTTAAATGAACTCAGTAATCAGACCACGAGACATACTTAACATATGTTGAATTCATTTTTTCCAGATTTTCTTTCCCCATTCTGAGATGATTTTTTCATCAGCCTTGGTGTAGTTGATTTACTATAGACTCATACAGATATATGCATAACGGTGAGTTTTTTTCTCATTTTCTATACTATGTTTACAAATTTAATAGAAACATAAAATCATAGAATAGTTAGGGTTGGAAAGGACTTTAAGATCAAAAAGTTCCAACCCCCCCCCAACATTTCCAGTGTGCCTCAACACCCTCACAGTAAACATATGCATGCCAGAAAGAAATCTAAGAAAGAGTAATACGATATATTATGGTGGGCTGTATTCAATCATGTAACTTAAGCCCTGTGAGGGCATCAGTCACAAATGGCTCCAGGCCTAATTTCATCTCCATACTCAGTGGTAACATGTTGATTCAAATGCTTAATTTTTTTTATTTGGATTAATTATCTTTTGCTATCCTCATAGGCCTCATAGACTTAGAAATATAACAAAACCTCCTTCTCGTGATGACTGGATCTCTATGCCTAATGATACTCTAGTCCAGTGACCATAGCCTCCCAACTATTTTTTGTTACTTCAATATCCAGAGTAGTCTGCTGGGCTCTGCAGAACACAGAAGTAAATCAAAGTCTTTGTCTCCAAACTGTATGCTGTTACCAACCTCTAACATACTCTTAACAGAATATATTGTCATAGCTGAACCCTAAAATATAGCCCACAATGAAGCCTTTGCAATGTCAAACAGCAGTGCTTAATTTAGGCTTTGCTAAATTTATTGTAAACTTTTAATCCCAAGACTGAGTATAATTGTACCCACACTTATAAGTTCAGTGACTGATTCAGAAACAAATACTGAACCACTCCTTACCTTTCACTACCTGAAAAAAGCCAGTTTTATGATCCAGTTACTCTATAATGATGAACTAAGACTTTCATACAGCTAGGTGTGCATGTGTATATCTGTTCTTAAAACCAGTTTTGTCTTCATTCTTAATAGTCAACAACTAGTCAGCAGTCAGCAGACGGCATTAAACAGTTCCCACTCAGGGGCTGTCAGCACATCCCATTCTGGCTTCAGAGGCTGTTAGCTCATCTCATCTTGGCTTTAGAGGTTTAGCAGGGTGAAGTCCTTAATATGACCAAAGCTTAATTTTAAATGCAAACCTCACTCTAGCCTCACTATGTAGCCTGTGATTCATCTTGATCTAATATTAACATGTCCAGCGAAAAAATCTCCATGCAGGCCTGTCAAAACTTCGGAAGAAACCAAATTATCTGGTTTCTCCCATCAAGGCTATGATACCAGGTTCTTGGGGTCATGAGTTGTTGGCTGTGCTTGAGATCAGATTATTAAAGCTCATGCTTGAATTAGGACTTGAACAAGAGCCCTCTGTATTGCTAGCTCAGAATTCATGGGGTCCAACTTAAACTCTGGAAATTGTGATAACAAATAAGGTTCATGAGGGCCCTTCCTATAACTGAATTGGGAATAATTTTTCACCTTTGCAGTTTAACTCTCAGTTGCCCTTTCTTTACTAGTGATCACCACTGTTGATCACAGCTGGGGAATGCAGCTGCAATGACATGTCTTCCCACACTCTTGGCTCTACTGAGTGTCTTGAACCTGATGACGTTTCTTCCCAGCCATCTGGATATGCAGGAATTCAATATAATGCCGCTAACATGCTACTGCAATTATTTTAGAGGTCTGTAAGCCTCTGTAACTGCTTCAGGAGCACTTTTAGAACAGCAGATCCTAGAATCTGAATTCCAGTTTACTAGTATGGCAGTGTCATCAACTTCAGCACATCCATTTCCAGGAGAATAGGAAAAAAACTCACAGATTTTTGACAGTGTTCATATGCAGCTGTGAGATATATTTGGAAACTTGAACTTTTTAAATCACAGAATCATAAAATCGTTAGGGTTGGAAAGGACCTTAAGATCATCCAGTTCCAACCCCCCTGCCATAAGCAGGGACACCTCACACTAA
>JBCJKH010022293.1:4002-15483 GCA_039877255.1 Loriculus beryllinus
TGGAGAAAGGAATGGTATCTGTCATCTAAATATTGGGGAAAACAGCAAGTTCTAACAGGATTTTATTTTTTTTTTTTTCATAAACATGTCAAGAGTTTACTCCATAAATGTATCAAGACTTTATTTCATAAATGTGTCAAGACTTTCATTCTCTTCTCTCTGAAAAAAAATAAAGTCAAGGATTCTGGTCAATCTAGCCAAGAAGCAGTGACCATTTTGAAGATTTAGGGTCTTGCAGCACATCCAAAGGCTAGTGTAGACATGACACTTCAGTGCTGTTTATATGGAGGAGGAACAGGGCAAATTTAATTCCCTGGTTTAAGAAACTTTTCCCAGTTGAGGAGGAAGTAGACAGTAAGGACTGTGAGGATGGATCTGGCTTCATCCCCTGTGTAACTTGCAAAAAAGAGAATGTAGGATGCACTGCAAAGCAAAGAATGTAGGATCAGATGCGAGGTTTCTACTGAAGATGAAACTGTTGAGGATGCCTACATTTTAAAACTTGATTGAGCTTCACTTAGCAAAAGAAATGGTGTCTCTTCAGTGAAGACAGATCTGCACATAGAAGTACACACACTTGTGATACCATTGAAATATCTTGAATGCTAATATTGCAATTGAAGTGCTCTGACTGTGGGTCAGAGGGCTGTGGCATACTGTGGAACTTTTTAACTTACTTTTTTTCCTTAGATACTGTTCAAGAACACAACAGAAGTGCGTACTTTTCAGACTATGTACAGCAATGAGCAAAATAGGTAGGAAAAAATCCTCCAAACAAATAAAGGAATACAATTCTGCCACAATTAAAAGAAGGTGCACAAAAGAACAGTCTTTCAAACTTGGTGATCAAATATTACTATCAAATGCATCCATTTAGTAAAGCAGGTGGATTCTAAATGTAAAGATTTCAGCTCTGGATGTCTAGACAACACTTGATAGAAGAAAACCTGTAAGAAAATGATGGCTACTGTCTATAGAGACATTTCAAAAGATAGAGACTGCCTTTGGAAAATAGCTTTACTGCCTATAATTCTAGATAAACGCTCTGCAAGCATGAGCTTTCCCCATGGCAGGTGAAGTCAGTCATTAATTCTTTAAAATCAAGCCTCCCTTGCATATGCAGTGATCAGCACACCCACAGAGTAGTAGTCATCTTCTAAAACATCCCTGGAGATGGCTGCATAAGGTAGCTTCTTTACCCATAGGGTCAAAAATTACCATCATTTTACATAAAGAAGCTGCTCTCTGAGAACTCCATTCCAACAGAATTCATGCATTTTGCAAGACGACTACTCCAATCTTCCAGCTCATCTCACTGCTCTTCTTCACCCATCCCATAAAAGAAGCATTATCTTAGTAACTTTTTTTTGCAAGTCTTAGAGTAGAGCTAACAATGCTGGAAAAAATGTATCTGGGACAAAGGCAGGATACAGAAAATATTGTTTCCATTACTTCTATGCACTTACCAGGAGACAGCAAGAACTTAGAATTATTTAGGTTGGAAGAGACCTTAAGAAGGTTTCTTCATCAAAAAGGTGTCAGGCATTGCACAAGCTTCTCAGGGCAGTGGTGGAATCACTGTTCCCAAAAGTGTTCAGAAACCACATAGATGAGGCCCTTAGCAACATGGTTTAGCTATGGATTTGGCAGTCCTGGAGTAAAGGTTGGGCTTGATGATCTTAAGGGTCTTTTCCAACCTAGTTGATTCTATGATCATTGAATCTAGCCATAATATAGCACTACCTTCACCACTAAACCATGTCCTTCAGTGCTATGCCTATGTATCTTTTAAACATCTCCAGGAATGATGACTCAACCTTCTTCTTTCAGTAAAGAAATTTTTCCTAATATCCAATTTAAACATCCCCTGGCTCAACTCGGAACTGTTTTCTCTTGTTCTGTAACTTGTTACATGTGAAAAGAGACCAACACCCACCTTGCTATAACCTCCTTTCAGGTACACAACAAAAAGGGCAGCTGATTTCAGACCACAGCATAAACATTCAAGTAATTTAAATGCCTCAGCATATAGGATTATACAACATGTACAAGGGGACCATGTTCTCTCGTGCTAAAAAAAAGGAAATAAAACAAGATTCTTTACTCACAAAGCACAGGAAGGAACTCCCAGGATATGCTGAGGCAGGAGACTTTCAACATAAACCACAGGAAACAGCATCACTGTTATAGCAGCACCATCAGGGACTATTTGGGTCAGCTGCCCACCCCATTAACCTAATAATATCCATTCCTAAGAGGAAAATCCTGGTGCTAATGAACTCCCTGGCAAGCTCTCTTGGATTTAAAGCCCAGGATCGAACAGGGGGCCTGATCTGAAGCTCACTGAAGTCAAGGGTTCCTACTGCTGGCATTGATGCTCACTGTCAACCTCTGTGCTCAGCTCTGCCCAGGAATAACATTATTGTGACTATAAGAGCAGCAGTGCTATTTGTACACTTTGCCTGTCCTCTGCTGGGCAGAGAAAGCATAAATGCAAAACAATAAGCAGGTATTTGCCACTTAAAATAGTCAATGAGTCAAGGCTAAGGAAGGAGAAGGGCAGCTCCCACCTCCTGTCATAGCACACAGCAGCTGTATTCCTAGCTCAGGGCCTCACCACTGTTATGGTGGCAGGGGCAGAGAGATGGAGAAGGATGGGATGGGGTGCTTGATGCCAGCTTCCAGGGCAGACACCAGCACATCTGAAGGGAGGAAAGAGAAACCACGTTCCTCTGTGGGGCACTCTTACAAAGCCTCTGGGCCCCCTCCAGTTCAGATGGGATTGATTATTTAAGGCTACTCAGCTTTGCAGTAAGGGAGCAAGGTAGCAAACTTCTCATGGAGCTCCAACTGCATTTAAACTCAGTAAGTCTGGCACAGAGGTTGATGGGGCAAGAAGTGAAGAGGGGCTGTAGGTTATGATTTTTGAAAATTCCTTTTAAACTGAGTCATTCCCCTGTGATGATTCTTTAAAGTCACACTATATATTCAAATAGGGGCGTAAGCCAGGAAAACATGCAGCATATGATCCTCTCTTTGTAGGCACCCAGCAGTGCTAAGAGCAAGATGGAGGCAGGAGTATCTGCAGCCTCTCAAGAATGTCTTCTGCTCTTTTAATAGTTCTCCTTGGGAGGGTGTGGAGGTTTGTATCACGTATCATTCTCCTGTTGCTGAATCAAAAATAGTACAATGATTCATTTTTTACAGACAGTGAGACAGTCACCAGCCACACCAAGCATACATCCCACCGCCTGCTCTGGTCCAGTTTACCCAAGATCTCCTTCACACAAGGGTCCTCTCAACTCAAGCAGCAGTTTTGGTTGACCAAGGTGTGCAGTGCTGATTAAATCCCTCTTTCTGCTGCAGTACATGTTTTCAGCAGCTTGGCAGATTATGTCCTTTGATCAAAAAATCCACTGAAATAGGTGGGATTTTTTCTGCTGCCTTCCAGGAACCTTGGGTCACGGCTGTTGGGTTTGAGAAGTCCACCTTGGAATTGGGAAGCTGGTCCTGGATGAATGCAGTGCCACATGGGAACATGCACTGCAAAGAGCATTGATTCTGCCTACTTTTAGTAGCAGAGAGAGAAACGCCAGAAGCAGAAAGTTGTAACCAGGGAACCTAAAATGCAGTGATTTTGAACCTTCTTTTCTCCTAAGCCCTAACTTGAAGAGCTAAACCATTTTCCCTTCCACAGGGACCTGCAAAATGAACAACAGGGAATAATCTATGGTAGTTTATTAATATGCAGTTCCTAGGAATAGATATTTCCTTGCTCTGTACAAGGAATCCCTGTGAAAGTTGCAAGCTTGGCAATTTCACAATAGATATTAGGCTTCCAATATCTATTTTATTTTTGTATTTTATTTCCCAAAGCATTCTTGTGCTTTTTCCCAAATCAAAACAATCTGTGCTAGCAGACCTACAATTATTACCTTTAGAGGTGACCAATATACAAAAAAAGAGTGGAAGAAGAAGGAAAACATAAAGAAACTTCCATTTTCAATGAACTACTATTCATTAGATTGATATTATGAACTATTAATAAATAACTAACCACTAGAATCAGTTGCCACAGAGCCCTCCTAACACTGCTTCCAACAGGGCTGTGCTGTGATCTGTACCTTGCTCAACATGCAGCAATATTTATCCACTGGATTGAGCAATGCAAATCACGTCCAGGCCACAGTCTCGCCTTACAGGGCTGACTGAATTTTGACATTACCCCCACTGCTAATCTATGCTAGCACGTAAACCTTGGCCTTGTTAAAGACTTTCATACCAGCCTCTCATATCTGCTTTTTAGGTCTCTGATCTCTCACCTCAGCATTGTCACACCTCTACTGGTGCAAAGGGCTTCAGAAGAAAATAGTTTGTTACTTCTTGACATTATCTTCCCACTGTGTCACTTGTGGATTTAAATATTGGTTTTTTTTTGTCCCTCACCTTCTTTTGCCTTAATATGCAGCCTCTTGAGTTCACTTCTGGTTTGTATCTATTTTATAGGGACAATGTCCTACTGAAGTACACTGCTATCACGTGCTTTGGGAGATAAAGAGACAAGGTCAAACCTTGTTATACTCTATTTTGCATGCATATGCCACTTGATTTCATTACGAAACGCAACATGAAACCGATACTCCCAGTTGCTGTGTTCGCACCAGCAGTCACTACAAGTATTTTAAACTGTGGCATATAACTTAAGTGTTCTCCAGTCTCTATTTCTGATTATAAGCTCTGTGATCGTTCTGTCCATCCAAACAGCTTAACAAATTCCAGTTTGAATGTACTAAACAGTGTGGACTGAGTATAAACTGATAATGGCCTCCAGACTCTGAAGCACATGAAAACAATTCCCATGGACACGGCTGCTTACACCAGTCCCTAAACTCAGCAATGGGTCACTACAAAACCTACAGCTTCCCACTTTCTGTGTTCACATTCTCTCCTCAGTCAGGGCAAGCTGCTGAGCAAGTAGCCTCCTACTTCCCTCACACTGGTTTCTGTGAAGAGCACATGTGGAGAGGTACTGGCAGTGGAAATCACAGCACACTCCTCTAGCTGTTTGGCAGGATCCCAGGTGCAATAGCACCTACCAAAAAAGTGACATAGGCTGAGAAAGAAAGTTCAAAAGCCCACTCACTTTGGACTTCAACTGTGGAAAACGCAGCGTTTGCTCATTGCTAAGAATGAGGACTTTTCTACATCAAATGATAGCGCTGACGTCTTCTTCAGAACCTTCCTACAGAGAATGGGGGCGGTCAGCACAAGTACCACTTTAAGACAGTTTTAGATATTTGCATTCCCAAATACTTTGTAAATGACAAAATAAAAGATCCTCACAAAGAAGTAATATCCCTACGACAAAATAAATACACTTACTCTCCCTTGCTCTGCCCCCGAAATGCTTCTGAATATTTTAAATGGTGAAAGGACAGAAGGATTTAAAATTACAAGAATCCTCAGATTCAAAATCACCAACACTTTGGCTGAAATAATTCACCACAGTGATTTTAATAGCACAAATTCCGCCATCCTCATAATATTATGATGCCTATGCATTGCAAGACTGCAAAAAACTGGGCAGATCCTTGTAAGAGAAGTAACAAAAGGTGGTCCTGAAAGCAGCTCAGCGAATACAAGCTGTTTCCTCCAGTCTTTCCCCTCCATCTCACAGTGAACAAATGGAACTTTCTACCTCTCTGTTGCACAGATTGCCCTTAGGGAAAAAGAGGCTTGCATCAGTTCCTGAAAATAGTTGCATGGTAGTGCTCCTGAAACTGCTTCTTATTTGGGTCAAATCTTGAAAAGAGCTTTAAAAAGCTACCAGAGCTGAAACAGTTTTATGCAAACACCTCAAGCTGTGTCTTACACATCGAAATAGGGAACTAAAGAGACTAGAGAGAAGCCAACGATTTCAAAACTAACTCCAGTATTTTGTCTATGACTCTAATAAGAATAGAGCAGTGGTATTGTGACAAGTGATAAAGAACAATGAACTTTCAAAGGGACAAAGGTGTCTAGGAAAGGCAAACAGCCCTACTGTAAGTGCCCCTCTTATAGGCAGTGGGAGATGGAATAGAAGCACTAAAAGGGAAATCTGGGAAAGAATGTGACGGTTAGACTCAATCTTACAGAAGAAATTTAATCATCAAAAGCATTTAATTATTCCCTATTATATAAAAAGGTGGTTTTATCATTACAAATGTAAAATAGACCTTTCCAAATTTTCTTTGCTGACTACTTGTTAATGCTAGTTTGACTGTCTTTTCATTGTGAAGCATCACATTTTCAGAGCTGTTCACAGAATATTATTGGTGTATTGGGAATCTGAAATCGGAACAGGCATATATTCTTTTAACTCGCAGTCTGATAATGCTGATACAGGTCTTCATAAACTTAAATATATAAATATTGAAAATAGAACTACTATTTTATAATTTTAAAACAACCTTTGATTTTATCCAAACATTATTTCATTTTATTATAGATGTCTGAAAATTTTCCATAGTCAATATGGAAGTTTTGTCACACTTTTGAATGAGTTTGGCATATTGTTACACTGACAAGGCATTCAAATGTTTGCCATATTATTGCTAACACAAACCATTTAGGTGTATGCCACGAACTATGCAACACACAAGAACTTTATAGCTCCTTCAATAAGTTGGAAATAACTTGGCGCCTCACTGCATAGCTTGTAACCAGGTGTTGGATCAAACCTGTAACTCTTATTTAGGTTTTATTTGGACAATGTTACCTTTTTTTTACTTAAGTGGCAGTTTGCCCTGTTAACAGCACACTGCAGTTAATACTGCTACTATCTCCTAATAACCCTGCATAGAAATAAAATTGCTGATGTTACTAATACCCTCAGATAGCAGATTTGCAAGAGTGTCTCAAGGGGAATTGCTCCTGTTGTCACTGTGGAACTGAGGGGGTGAACATGGCTCCTTCACTGTTGCTGGTAAATGCCAGATCTTGAATTCTGCTAAAAACCAAGGCAGGCACTTGCTGGGTAGGGAGGTCAGGATGTAAATGGAAAGGGAATAGTTTCCTCAGCAGGTGTATGTTTGGTGACAAAGCATCCCGGAAGCGACCGCACTGTCTCACACATCTCTCCTTTCCCTAAGCACAGGAACCTGGACTTCTTTTACAAAAAGGAAAGGAGTGAAAGGTTTTGCTTACTGCATGCAGACAGAATTTCAGCATTCAGCAATACCTTTTCATTTAACGTATCTTTGTCTGTTCCCTAACTATCTAACAGTATTCACTCTGACCTAAAAGAGAGATTAGATTTTTTTTTATTGAGATCCTCTTGCCATGTGGCTCTGTGTGTGTGTGTGAAGCTGCTTCTCTTCTTTTAGACATCAGAATACAGATTTTTTCCTATTTATAATTAATGTCAGTTGTTTTATTAACCACTACTCTTTGTAAAGCCAAAGCATTGCTTACCATCAGAAATGTACAGTCCAAAAAGGTATTCCTGAATGTTTTCTTTTGGAAGTGTAAAGGGTTATAATATAAACAAAAGCAGATATTCAACTACATTTCGTATTGCATGTGATAGGAGTGGCTCCATACAATATGGATGAAACAAATCTGGCCGTTAATTTCTTTGAGACATAATGAGCATAAAACATACACATTTCCAGATGTGGTCTTGTATCATACATAACATTGCCTGACCCTTTTGTTATCATTAAAAACCAGCCTACTTTATTAATTATTCATATTTTATTTTGCTATATTGATTGTTCGAGTTAAAAAAACCAGTTAAAAACTACTGACTTGAGGACACTGCAAGACCCTAGGTACTGCAAACTCTGAGGATAAATATACATTTATTTTTTGAGAAAATATGTCGTTACCTGCAGATGAATCAATGCAAAATGATCGTGCAATTAAATACAAGTCTCAACTGAAATTTAAAGCTGCAGACCATGTTTTCCCTACTCCCAGTGCTGCTTGAAATCTCTCACACCTAAAAAAATAGAATTAGCTTTAGATTTATCCCACAATAAATAACACCAGAACATACCTTGTGCTACCAACCTGAATTTAAAAAAAAGTAAGAGGCCACCTCAGTGTTTTGAGTTTATGGGATCATTCAGACACAAAGCCCTAACAGAGTTTCCCAGTCAAAAGGCATCAGGAAGGCTCATCGCTTATGGTAAACTTGGGCTTTAGCTTGACAGACCTCTTCCTTATTGTGCCTTTAGGGGAAAACGGCATGGTATCCATAATGCTCTTGTCCTCCTCCAGCTGCCTAGCAGTGCAAGAAGGGGTGGGCACTTTCACTGTGTTGCCAAATTTAGAGTAGTCCACAGAGTATCGCCCATCTTCCTCTGCCACAATGGGCACAAACCTTTGACCCCAGAGAATTTCATCTGCCAGGTAGGAGGTTCTGGCTTGAGTGGTGATGCCAGTGGTCTCCACCACCCCTTCCAAGATGACGATGATCTCCAGGTCCTCATGGTGGTGGAGGTTTACAGGGGAGATGTCGTAGAGGGGACTGTTCTTGTCTATCACGTGGTAGATAATGAGTGGGGAGACGAGGAAGATGCTGTTTCCCCCCACAGGGTTCTCCATCTGGATGTCTATCTGGTTGAGGGGCACCACCTCCCCCTCCAGGCTGGTGGTCTTCTTCACCACCTGCATGCGGATGGTGGCGCTGATGATCATGCTCTTCCGGAGGTCTCCCACCCGCAGCATGAAGCAGAGCTTGCCCTCCCTCAGGGCTATGACCGCGTGCTTGCTGAAGATGAGGGTCTCAGCTCGGCGGTGAGCTTGTGAGGTCTTCATGAAGATGCAGCCCAGCATGATGGCGTTGATCACCAGCCCCACGATGTTCTGCACAATCAGCACCAGGATGGCGGCGGGACACTCCTCTGTCACCATGCGTCCCCCGAAGCCAATCGTCACCTGCACCTCGATGGAAAAGAGGAAGGCAGAGGTGAAGGAGTGAATGCTGGTCACGCAGGGAACAAAGCTGGCCGGGGCCCCTTCTACCCCTTCTCTGGGGTCACGCTGCAGCCGGGTGCTGTGATCCAGGTCTCCGTGGGCAAAAGCGATGAGCCACCACACCATGCCGAAGAGCAACCAGCTACAGAGGAAAGACATGGTGAAGATGAGCAGCGTGTGATGCCACTTGAGGTCTACCAGGGTGGTGAAGACGTCCTGAAGAAAGCGTCCCTGCTCCCGGATGTTTTTATGGGCCACGTTGCAGGCACCGTTCTTGCCCACAAAACGCGCCCGACGCTCCCGTGCGCGATACCGGGCATGATCCGGCACATTCTCCGCCAGCCGGGTCAGCACGTACTCCTCGGGGATGATCCCCTTCCTCGACAGCATGGCTGCCCGCCGCCGCCGCTCAGGGCCGCCCCATGCAGCCGGCGCTCCGCCGGGGGTGGGAGGGAAGGCACGGCGGGGGACGCGGGGGACGTGGGGAACGACCGCACCACGGGGCCGAGCGGGCGCACGGCGCCGCTGCAGCCCCCGCCGTATCCGGGCAGTGCGGCGCGACGGCCGCCAGGCGGCGCCGCCGAGGTACGAGTCTGCGCTCGGGAAGCGGCGTGGGGAGCAGGGGGCGGCCTCTGCCGGGCCGCGGTGCTGCGGGCCCCGAGCCGGTGCCGGCCCCTCGGCGAGCCTGAAGCGGAGGGACGGGGCCTGAGGCGGTCCCGCGGACTGTGTGCGGAGGAGCCGCGCGTACCGCTGCGTAACGGTCGTTGAGCGACGGTGGCAACGGAAGGCGGTTAAAAACAGGCGCCCTGCAGGGAAGGGAAGGGGGGATCCGAGTCCCGGATTGCTCCCCGGTGGGCGCTTGGGTGCGTTCTTCGCCTCAGTGGTGGTGTGGGTGCGGATGCGGGTGCGGGGCTTTTCGTTCTTTTAATTGTCATTATTTTTTTCCCCTGAGGAAGGGGGAGGTCTGGCTGCGGCCGCGGTTTCTGTGAGTGTTTGTTCCAGGATGGGTTTTCTGGCGGTACCTGGATTCCTTCTGCTAACGGTGTGGATGCTTTGTGGGATGGTGTGGTTTCACCACACACGGGTTGGGCAATTGTTCTATGAAACAGAAAACAAAATAGGACTGGGTTGGTTTTCAATGGAAAAAAAAATCTTGAAATTCACCTGCATATCTGTTTGGGAGTGCAAGGAAAGCGTTTGTCTTATGAGCCCGGCAGGCAGCGGTAGCAAATTTGCCTGAAGAGGACAAGTCCAGGATGTGTGGTTAAACAGAGACCTGGAACTAAAAAGTCTCAATCCCACTTACAAAATTTGCTGCAGTTATTTAACTTTGACCAAGAAAGCATTTTTCTGACAGAAGGAGCTCATGAAACAATGTGAGCTCTGTCTGGTCGGGAGAATGTCCGCTGTGCAGATAGCGGTACAGGTTGCAAAAGAACGGTCTGTCTGCAGATGGTTAACCCACACTGGCAAAACCATCCAGACAGACGTCAACAGCGCCAGCAAAAGGGGACAGGGAGCTAGGAAACCCGTGTGTGGCAGTGTGATGTCTCTGTGTGCCTACGTACACGTGCACGTGGAGGTATCTGTGGGACAAGGTGCATTGTTTAAACCCACTCTTATTTGGCTGCTCCACTGTTAAATAGCAATATTCTCATTCATGTGTTTAGCTACTCTGATTTAAATATTTTGGGTTTATTTCAGTTTAGGCACCAACATTGTAGAATTGCTAAACCATCCTGGGATATTCCGGATAAGAGGTTTTTATTTATTACCGGTGGACTCATGATTACATTTTTCTAATTGTATGTGTCCGTGGACTTTCTCTTCAGTTTTGGCTCTGAAAGCTTTGGTACACACTGTAAGCAGTTATTGGCATTGATTGCCTGGGCAAGGCAATTGCCCAGTTGATGACTGGGAGCCAGCCAGTTGGAGTTGAAATCAAATTTCACCACCTACAGCTACTTACAGTGGCCCACCTAGGGAGTTCAGAACCATGGTTTTAAGTAATCACTATCTGATCTCTCTGAGCAGTTATTATAAGCCTTATAATTAAATGATCACTATTACTTTAGACTATTGCTGCTTTTAATGTATGAAGAGTTGTGTGTCCATTCATTACTTTCAGAGGGGTCAGTTTCCCAGTACTACGTGCTGTCTCTTGTTCTGGGTCATCTTTCTTGCTGCTTTGATAAATAAAATTAAGATAACAACAACATGCCCTGGCATCTGCCTTCCAGGCCACTAAGCTTTTTCTGTATTACTTTGTGAGCTAGACATTTTTTGTGTGCTTACTGTGAACGTCACCTACACCTACCCTTAAAGTACATGATTTATATATGTAACTTTAAAAATTGTAATTTTAAATCCTTTTTTCTAAACATTTAAAACCCCACAAATGTCTGAAGAAATTTGAAGATTTCCTTGTCAAAAGTGTGCTTCTCCAGCTGATGGCAGCTCATAGTTACTTCCGTCATTTTGAAGTGAGCATCAAGAGGCTCTATAACACCGTTGCAG
>JBCJKH010022299.1:7561-29403 GCA_039877255.1 Loriculus beryllinus
TTTGTGCAACCTAGTGTAGTGGAAGGTGTCCCTGCCTGTGGCAGGACAGCTGGAACTAGATGGTCTTTAAGGTCCCTTCCAACCCAAACCATAATATGGTTCTATGACCTAGCTCCATGCGTGACTAAACTGAGTAACTACATAATTACATATCTGTAATTCAAGCCTTCTTTGCTGCACCCCTGTCCTTGCATAGGTTTGTTTTATTCTTTCCTGTCATGTCCATTATTCACACTGCACAAAGCACAGTGCCCCAGGTGATGTTTTATCACAGGTAATTTCTAAACTGATACATTTTACAGCTCACTTGTTCTGCTTAGCGTTCAGAGGTGATACTGATTTAAAAATCTGAAGACTCATCTTCAAGTGTATACAAACTTGTATTCTGCCTTACTCATTGCTTTCAGTATTAGGCAGAAGTGTCATTAGAGTTTTTATCAGACTGGTTATCCCCTACAAATATGAGCATTCGCATGGCATATAGTAGAGCTGGCAGAGCTACGTCTACAGACTATCAGGCTATAGGCCCCCAAACTGGTGAAATTACTTTGTTTAGATTGGCATTAACAGAGCTACATACAACAGCACCGTTCAGAGGATGAAGCCCTAAATTGGAAAGTTCTAGACAGAGATTCAAACAGACCATGGAATTGCTGGACTGGGCAAAAAAGCTGTTAGCCTGTTAAGTCAGCCTTAGTCATTTTCTTCCTTCCTCAGTGCAGCCACAATTTCCATCCCACATACTGTCCTAAAAAATATTTTAATATCTGTTTCAGTGCTCTCCAGGCAGCTAATAGATTCTTCCTTATACGTGTGATTGCTTGATTTTCATCAGCTTTTGTTTATTTGCTCACTGTACTTTTTAATCCCTCAGTGAGGAGAGAAAAAAAAAACCAAACCAACCAACCAGGCAAACAAAACCAATAGTAAAGCCATTTTTTTTCCCAGTTTCATCGAATTGTTCTTTAATCATTGTTGGCTTTTTTTTTTTATTTCTTTCTTTTAGGCTATATTAGGAGTTAACTCCAGTTTTCCTCTCTGGGTTCTTCAAGTTTACCTGAAAGGGGCAGGGTAGAGGGGAAAGATAACTTGCCCAACTTTTATGATTTGTATTATAGCTATTCAGGCAGAATGAGCAGAAGTATGAAACAAGGAGCGTCAAGAAATTTCACAAGGATTAATGTTTGCATCACTGATAATGCAGGAGAATCGCATGGCATGATAAGAAGTAAAAGTGATCAGAAGAGGGTGTGACTGCAAAGGGGGAAGAAAATGAAAAGTTGAATGATGGTAAAAGATGGAGTCAGGAGAGAGATTTAAACAGGTGAGAAAACATGCAGGAATAATTGTATTGACTTTTGGTTTGTAATAGCAGGGAAGGGGCAATTACAGATAATCTCCCATGTAGATACAGAGGAGACAAAAAAGGAGGGGACATACAAGAGTAGTGTGACTTTGAGAGAAAAGGTTGCAAGCTTGAACATGGTCCCACTGCCTTGAGCTAGGACTAGTTTTGATTAGTCCAAGCAACAGGGTCGGAAAAAACAAAGAATTTACAAATACAGTAGAGGGATTGGAGTAGCACTTCAGCGGGCTCCTCAGAAGTTCAGCAGCAGCCATGTGTAAAAGTCAAATTGGCAAAGACACTTCCCTAGGAAGACATAGCGGCTAAAATGTAGAACTGGATGGATGAAGAGACCAAGATAAATGCACACGTCAGTGATGCAGAATGCTGCCAACGTGACTGGATACTGATCCGTGTGGAGACAGAAGCCTGCTGAGATTTCCATGCTGAATGGGAATGGAAAAGAAAGCCTCAGCTGTCAAAAGGGAGAAGTGAGGATGGAGTCGTGAAAGCCAAGGAGGGAAAGTGTTGAGAGGAAAGATAAAGTTGGCAGAGAGATGACAAAAGTAAGAGACAGGGATCAGTGAAGATATAAATAAAGACAACCTCTTTTAAGGAAGCAGAACTCATGGGAGCAATGAAAGTAGATAGCAGAATGTCAGAAATGCAAGACAGCAGAAAAGAGGCTTGGAAATAGTTGCTGTATGTGAGTTGTGGTATTTAGTTTTGGTGAGAGATGAGCCAAGGAAATTACTAACTTGTGAATATTGAGAATAACAGTGTGCACGCTACAGGAAAGTTAGAGGAGGCTCTGAAGGACAGAGGGAACAAAAGAGAGAGAAGTGTTAAGAGCATGTGAAAGAAAGTGGTATGAGTCTTAATATCTTTAGGAATTGGTCTATGCAGTCATGCACTGCAAAAAGGAGAAGTCATAGGAGAATTCTTACCAGCATGGGTAAGGAAGCCGTTTTCAGACTTTTGTTTCCACTGTTTGAAACCTGATGGATGTACTTTAGCATCAAATCTGGTTTTCAGGCAAATGAGCAAGACGGAAGGCAATAATGAGCCATAAGGAGACAGAGTTAAGGGAAAGGAGGGAAAGATTTTGCTAGAGGAATATGGAGCTATTTAATTACCCTAATTGGCACAATCTATCGTTTCCTACAGCATCATTGTACTGAAAGTCTGCGTAATGAGAAGTGGGATTCAGATCACTTGACAGACAGGCAGATGTACCTGCTGACTTCAAAGCTTACGCCTGCATCTCTTTTGTCAAAGATGAGAAGCAGGGAAAGAAAAACCAGTTTTCAAAGTCAGGGTCAGCAGAGATGAGCATATCATTTGCATTTTGCTTTATTAATGTGGGTTAGCTCAGCAGGCAAAGATAAATGATTTCGTAATGAAAAAAAGGGCCAATGACTGCACATCTTTTTTTCATCTAAAGTAAATGAGGCACTGTTGGTGGGGGGACTTTGGGGAGGAGTCATATTCCATTTCAGTCAGGAAATACAGATGTAGGCTAGACCAAAAGGGCTCTGAATATTTCACCAAGGAAAAATTATGATGAAAAAATAGGAGCTAGGCCCTGCAGTTATCATACAGTCTTGCTCTTAGGTGGTGATGGTTAGCTCCTACTGCATTGAGCGCATGTGTTCTTCACTGTATTTAGTCTGAGCAGCTCACAGACCCGGCTCTATCTCTGGTTTCCTGTACAGAAAGTCTGTTACCCCTCTGTGGAAATGAGATCTCTTACAGCTTGGCTTCTATAATCTCTGAAAACTCCTCCTATTGCCCCACATTTCCCATAAATCAAGCACAGGTTTTGTCCCTCCCTTCCTATAAAGTAACATGGGGTTACTGAGTACAGAGCATCTCTTCATGAACATATGGCTGTGGAAGCAACTGGGCACATGTTTAAGGAGTACTAGCACTGATCATGCCCTATTGAGGCAGCTCAAGAGCATACAGATCTAGGGAAAATAACTGGTATCTGTGTGGGTTTCCTTGCCTGAGTTTTCTTTGGGCTCAGAAGACTTTGAAGCTTTCTGCTCTACTTCAACCCAAACGAAACATCTTCCTTAGCTGTGAGTTGGATCTCACAGCTAAACCAATGTGCTATGAAAGGAAGGTTGCCTTTACTGCTCAAGCTTTCTGCGACTTTCAGCGCACCTCAGCTTGTCAGGCCCACTGTGGGATTAAACAGTTTCTCTCACCCCACCAAGTAATTATTTGCTGCCAAAAAAGGGGCGATTCCACTCCACCTCCTCCTTAGCTGTGCACCCCAGCAGCTTCCCTTCCTGTGGCACTGGAGCTCATCTTGTCTCGCTGCAAAAATTTCAAGAGACTTAAAGTAGTAGAAAACTGGTTTTGCCAAACAAGGTGACCAGTATTTTAACGGATTACCTGGGGGAGCCATCCCACCACAGGATCACATGAGCACAGCATGGGTGAGTCAGGACCGCCCCATTTGGTGTCAGAGAGCTGTACAGATGCTTAGCTGCATCATCACACCATACCCCACAGCAATTAGGAATCCCTGCTCAATCCTGGCCTATACATCTGAGAAAGTTCTTCTACTCCTCACTTATCAGGCAAACCCAGCAGGACTGATTTAGCCTCCAGCTGTATGACTTTCCAAACATGCATCCATTTTGAATGGGAGCAACTGAGTTCTAGTAACTGTCTGCCTTCTCTGAGGGTGTGTGACACAGGCCTCATGGTTCAGCTCCACATCCACTGAGAGATTTGGTAACTCAGCAATTTCTTACCTTAAATCAGAATACAAAAATTACACAGATTGTCACAGTTAGGCATGATGACGCACCTACAAATTGTCCCAGAGCATGTGCTATATTTTTCCTGATTATATTGGCTCTGGTACCAGAACCACAGGACAGGGATAAGTGGGTACTGAATTGAGATGAATTTATTCCTATTTTGTATTGAGACTGACATATGTTTCATTTTATGGCACCATTATTGAAATGAAAATATGCAAGCTATGCTGTATTTTGTGTTCCAATTTACTGGTGTAAATGAAGTGAGTTTTTCAGTCCTTTGAACAGTTACCTCAGAAAACTTCTGGCACTCTCTGTTCCAGATGGAAGGACCTGACATTGGTATATTTTTGTGTGTATGACTCTGGGTCTTCCTTCTTTTCTTTTCCTTCATGCTTTTTCTGTTGGCACAGCGATAAATCCAAATTTCAGCAACCTGTTCCCAGGGCTAAACAGACAATCTGCTGCCTTTTAACTGTTATTTCTTTAATTTTGTGGATCCTGCTCTGTAATCTCAGACAAGAAAAGTTAAAAGAAGGGCAGCATTGCATACTCTAGTCTTTTGGAGTATATTTATATCCTGCATGAACATGGTAATTTTACTTAGATTGAACATGTATCTAAGATAGAAAACCTGATAGAATATTTGAGAAATGAGAAGAATTCTTCTGCCTTCAAACCTAGTAATTCAAAACTAATTTGTCAAACTAGAGGCTTGTGTTGGCTTACATTATAGTGTTGTAATACCTGTAACATACAACATAACTACTTTCGTGATCTTTCGATTTGGTTTTTCCTGAACTTTAAATAGTACAATAAAATTTTCTGGGTAAGTAAATGCACTTACGGAAACCTTGCATTGTTACATAGGTTTCTAAGCACAGCACTGTATTTTAATTTCGAAAGGAAAATAGATGGCACTTCTTTAATTACCACCTTTTAGCTCTGTTTGCTTACTTAGAAACATACTTATGTATCTAAAGAAAGGAGTCTCCTCCTCTTCAAAGAAGTCATACAATCACTGTGTCTTCACAAGAAACCCTGGGCTGGGGGACCTTTGCAGCATGGCAAAGTGGATGTATTTCAGACCAATACAGAAATATGATCAGTGATAAACTGTACATGACTAAACGTGTGACTTTTTTCCATAGGATGATAGGAATGTTTAGGTAGCAGACTGCAGTGGAACTGCAGCACACCTCACTACCTGTGGCCACCCCAGCACATGTTGTGCTGATGCAATGTGCAAAAAATGAAAGGTTACTTAAAATGACTTTTGCTCTTTCACCTGCAGGAGGGCCCCCACTTGCTGCAGTAGTGCAGACAGCTTTGAATGGATCACACTATTCCAAGAATCACTGACAAATCTTGTCACATGGGCAACACGCAGCACAGGAGCTGCCAGAATGGTGCAGTGACTAAGGAGGCTGATGTGATCCCTGGATGTAGAATACCTTCTGTAGGAGTAAAGAGGTGATATTACAGTAACATTAAGGGAATAGCGTGTCTTGTTCTGGTGCCCACGCTTGAGAAAAATGATGTTGACAATTTAAGCTTTGCAAAGGAGCATAAGAGTTACATGATATCTAAGCAAAGATGATTTATGGTAGGAGACTTACAATCAGTCTCTTTAGTTTATTGAAAAGAAGATTAAGAGGGAACCTGATGATGAACAGTAGGCTGTGAGTTTCTTCACTGCAAGGGGCTCTGTCATTCTACAGTCACAGACATGCCCACATCCCATAGCCAGAGGTGAAAGCTAGAAATAAGGTGGATAGAGTAGCTCAGGGTAAAGATCAATTATCTCCATCACAGTATTGTACTTGGATCATAGTCTGGCTTCACAGCCAGAAGCCCTTTTAATTACTATGGCAAAGGTGTCATAAAATATATGCATGAATAATTGAGATGGTATGCTACGTAAATAGGGCTCTACACAACTAACCTCCAAGAATTCAAAAGGGCCAACTTGGACATCTGCATTCTAATAGCTCTTAAGGGAGGATTGTGCAAATCAAAGACTTTCGCTGTTATGGGCAATTGCAGGAGACCCTAGTTATGGCCTTCCCAAAATCATGACTGGCCTGTATTCCTTCCTGTGACATCTCAGCTGTGCTAGCCTGTAAAACAATACGTTGTTCATCTTCAAATTCCTCCTAGGGGCTGGATTCAGGGGTCATACATGTTCAGGGAAAATACTCCTATGCTTCTCTCCCATTAAAATCAATGAGTTTTCAGGCGGTCTGAAGATCAACATAGAGTCAGACTTCCCTGAATGCAGCCAAGCAGCCTACTGATTGTGTCTAGGTAAAGAGCCGGTAGGGATCTTTCTTTCATTTCTTTGACTTCACACCAGTTTATTTCATGTTGTCTATTTAGATGCTAAGTGCTTTAAAGCGCAAACTGTCATTTCTATGGATGTAGTGTTAAGCACAGCTGAAGCCTGTCTTGATTGGGAGTTCTAGACGCAACTTGGATGCAGATAATAGAAATTTATAATAAGGCTTGAATTAACGCTTAGTCTCCCATGCTGTACAGTTTGACATCAGTGCTGCTTTATCCCATTTACAAAAGCTACAGTTCTTCTGAAAGGATTCATCAAATGCTGTAGGAAGGATTTTGTGCTTTGTTTCATAGCAAACATTTCCAGAACCGGACTGTTTCTTTTCTATGATCATTGCAAATTAAGACCACACACATTTCATGTGCTCAAAGAAGAGCAAAAGAAATCAACATTTGCTAAACAGAAATTAATCTAGATCTAGCTAAGGACTCAAATAAAAACCAAAATACTCTTAGGACACATGGGCAGTCACCTAGGTCCTTGGGTAACTGCCTGCCCTCAGCTGTCAGTACATAGCTGTAGTTGCTAGCAGATCCTGGTTGAAATTCAAATCAGTTTCAGCATTGCTGCTGTCTCTTCTAATTGACTCTGTCGATATACTCAGCTCGTGGGAGGGACAGAGGAGCAAAGCAGGCAGAAAGGACCAAATGATTTCTAACACATGCTAGGCTACTCAGCAAAACATTACGGCTGCGGGGGCCTGACACTGCACAAGTGCCAGAATTTGCCATGCCCTGCCATGGAGCACTCCAGAAAAACGAGAGCAGTATATTTTTTCCTTTTTTTAATGTTGGAAGCATTAGGCCCAGACAGCGGTTGAAAACCACAGCTCAGTTGGCGATGAGTGCTGTGCAGCAGCGGAAGTGTGTGGAAAAATTCTGGCTGACTCATCCATAATTCATCTGGCGTCCCAGGGAACGTGCGCACTGGAGAGGGATCCCTGGCACTCCTGCAAGGAAGAGGCCTGCTGCCCCAGCAAGATGTGGGCAACAACCAGCCCTCTTTTACCCAGGTAACCTCACAGTCCCCAGCCTTGCTGCCGGGCCATCTTACCACCTCTGCGAGGGACTGGTCTCTCTGCTCAGCACAGGGTAGGAGACCACAGCCCTGGGAGACTTACTGACTTGATCTTTATGATGATGCTGCTGTGGGAAAGGGTCAGTGCAAGAGCTGGCCCCATCCCCCGGGATAACACATGCAATGACTTGAGGAATCCATACCAGCCTGTTCAATATTTGCATCTTCATATGTGTGTGCATGTGACATAAACTCTGCTTTGAGTGACTCTGCTCTTGGTATACAACCTCTTGTTGGGCTCTGTTTCCAAGGGCTCCTGGCAAAGGGCTTGACAGATGTTATTAAACCTTAATGATCAGCTCACACAGAACCCAAAAGGTAGGTGGCTGCAACCCAGGGTAAAGCAGTTTTTAAGCCTGACCTTCAGCTTGGAGGTAGCTAAGCAACATATTCCATGTTGAAGGATTTCAGTCACCTGCTAGGCTTATTTTAAAGGTGTGACTGGCCTGAAGAGACAAGTAGAAAGTCTTGCAGGCTGTTTGAAAGAAAAATAGAAGAAACAGGATGAATATCAGAGACTATCTGTGATTTGCATTGTGTGCAGTAGCCTAAACTCAGATGAGTTTGCAAGAGAATCTTATGCAAAAGAATGGAGATGTGTAGTGAGGAAAAAATTACATAGACAAATGAAAGTAGATGTTAATTACTTTATCTCCATCCGTGCATGTCTTCTACTGCTCAGAGCTAAGGGAGTTGACTCCTTCAGGACTGACTGCTTCCACTGATTTTCTGAAAGGATGAATGAATCTCAGACTACTCAAAATACCAGAGCCACAAAATAGGCTGCGGGAACTATACCATTAGTCCTGGGACTGTGTGGTCAGCCAAATGACACGGACAAAGTGAACAGCTAAAAAGCATGTATACTCATAGTGCCCAAACGCAAGGGCCTAGGGATGTCCAGCTGGGTTGCAGATGCCCCAAGACACCTGTAGATCAAGAGGGCTGTATGCCATAATGGTTGCCCCCTTCGGTTAACTTCCACCTGAATGATCTGTTGGTGAGAGCATGGAATAACCTGATGAAACGAGATTCAGAACTGATTATCTAGCAAGCACAAGTCAAAATCATCAGTTAGATTGAGAGTCTGCAAATGTATATCTATACTATTTCCAGAAGCTGCATCTCAGGAAATTATCATTGCAGGTCTGTAGTCATTGTTGCTACCTTTATTCATTAATCAAAAAACCCCCATGCAAACAAAACCAAACAAAAAACTATGACTTAGAGACATAATCTAGAAAATGCAGCATGTTTTAAAAATAAATATTTCACCTCACCAAGGCAAGTTCCTTTACAACATGATATTTAATCTCACACATACTTCTATGGTTAGTTTCTTGTCTTAAACCTAATTACTTCCCAGTATTTCAGTTTGTTATATGTATTTTCGTATCATGGTCTGCCACCATTACCAAAAGTATACTCCATTGCACAATTATCTGTAGTATTTATTTTTAGGCAGCTTCTGGGATAAAGAATTAGTCCTGGGATTTATCCACAGTTTTGACACTGGCCAGCTGGGTGACTTCCAGCCAAGTCACTGCACCTCTTCACCACCATTTTCCAGCAGTCAAAGTGGGGTAATAACCCTTTTTGAAAGCACATGGAGATCTGCAGATGAAGTCCTATATAGTTTTAACAGATGCAAACCTGAAGACCAGCACCTGTCAAAGTGCTTATTAGCCTATAATAGAATTGGCAAAAACAGATGATCACAGAACTTTTCTTTTCCTCAGTCTGTTTAAACAGGCACAACAGTAATAGAGACAAGCTTTTAAACTAATGTTTGTGACTTATTTGAAACATGTACAACCAATGCAGATTTTGCTCACTGATTATGACTTTTGTTTCCTTAAGGTGGCCTCTGAAGGACCACATGCAACATCTCTCATACCTGTGACTATGTGCACTCTTGGCCCAGCCAGGCAGACATGCTGCAGCAGCCCCAGGACAAGGTAGAGAAGAACTGGCTGTATTTGAGAGCAAAGCCTCACTGAGACACTTGCTTTTCAGTCCTGCAGCTGAGTTCCACACAGAAGGTATGTTAAGTTAGGAAAGCTTCCGTAATCTCTGCCCCTTTGAAAAATACCTAACAGCCAGATTAAATCTGTTTTGCAGTGACTTTCATGTCATCAGCTAGAGCCATCTCTAAAAAGGTGCAAGCACAACAGCCAAGTGACTGTGCTAGAGACGCATGAGTTAATTTTAAAACGTTTCCTGTTTCACCCTTAAGAATGACCTTTACTAAAAAAAAAGTGAATTCAAATTAGTATTAAATACATTTTCTTAAATAGAATCAACTATGGAAAAGGTTCTTTCAACTCTGTAACATATACAATCACGATACACTGATTACTGTACAAGATTACTATAGTATCTCTTTGAAGTTCACATATGGAGTTCACCTATATATACAAAAGAGAAAAACTAAAAGAGCGGATTAGTCAGATTACTATTGGCTTGCCTTTTCTTTATTACCTCATGTTTATTTTATCAGTTACACACTGAATATTTTAAACATTGTGTGCCACAAGGTAGCAAACATCTCCATTCCTGTTCCAACAAGGGACCCTGGCTTTTGATACATGATATGCTATGTGCCAATGTGAAGCTTGATTTACCAGTGAGAATCCAAGAGAGTCCAATATCCTGCTAGCACAAGCAAGACTGGAGGACTAGGACTTTTGTTCTGGAACTTCTAGTAAGAAGCTCTAGCAGTGTTAAGAGTAGATGCTTTGTCCGTCATCTGAGCCCTAGTAAACAAAGGCACAACTGTGTGGTGCATAATATTTTGATGTTTATTTTAGGAGTATCATCTTGCAATGGCATATTCAAGAATTTGTGTCATGCATCTGTTGATTTTGTAACTAAAGCACTGTTGGTCAATTTTTTTTCCCTTACTGGTTCATAACTGTGAGAGGAAAACATGTAAGTAAATTGGAATTGTGCACCACAGCCGTGAGCGTAACTTTTGTTTAGGCTAAGAATGCGAGACAGAGGAATCAAACTGGAGCCAGCTGAGGACAGCTCTTCTTCTAGGCTCTCAAGTTTCTCTAGGAGGGTTTATCCAACCTTTGAAACCTAGTTGGGATATTTCTTCCAGTAGAGCTACACCTATAGTGTAGACAGGACGCAGACACTTTACTGCAGTCAAACTATTATGCAGCTTGATGACACTTCACTGTGCTCTTGGCAGTACTGAAGGAGCATGAATTAGTGATTTTTTTTTTTCATGTATGAGTTAGTAAAAGGCACAGTAATGGATGTTCAACACCACTAAGAAGCCAAAATAAATATACTGTGGTAATGACCTTCAGGATGTGGAAGAGAATGTTCTATCACTTAATGATAAGTAAATAAATAGAATAACAATTCATGCCTTATTAATTTGACAATGTCTTTAAATTAAACACAATAATACCTTAGAATCATATGTAGATGCTCAACTGGCTATTTCGTACCATGCTTTTTAAGTTCTGCACTAAGTATTAGAGGATAATTATTATACCTGTACAGTATGTCTTTTCTTCTTAGTTAAAAATTAAAGTAAAAGGTCATTCTTGAACAGGATCAGAAACTATACAGGGTTTTGATAAAATACAGAGCTAATTCCAGCTACATACAGCTCCTTCTCTTGCTACCTTCCCTTGCTTTTAGGACCCATATTAAAAGGAAGAAGAGTTGTTTTTCAGGCAGTGTTGATGTCCAACTTCAGTATACCTCTTGCAAAGATATTGCTGGAAATGTCATATTTAGCATTCATGTCTTCAGAAACGCCAAAAATCCTTGGTTGCCAAAGCCAGAAAGCATAAACTCAGATAACCATCACTTGGCCCTTCTTGTTGGCCAATTTTTAACTACTGCTTCCATGCACACTTGTTACTGGCCGTTCATTAACGAGGGATGATCAGTTCCTTGTTACAGTGTGTGTGTGGGGAAGTCCTACAATTTTCTACACTGTTGCCCCAGTGATGTTTGCTGGTTTTGTCTTCCAGCTCACATCAGTCCTGCCTGAGCCAGTACCAAGCTTACAAGCACACCTAACCAAGGAACATTTGGAAGATGTGTGGATGCATTTATATTCTCTGTGGGTAGACATGGTTATAATACTTCCTTTTCCTGTGTTTTTCACTGTGGTTCAATATTCCTGTACATAAGACTCTGCCACTTTAATTATAAAGCATGCTTCCATTTAAATTGATAGAGTCTGTATTTAAAGTTTGAAAGAGAAGTTGCTGCCTTCTCTGCTATTAATAGTATTACTGTTTTATATAACTACATGATTCCCATATAGTGGATAAATTATAACAGACAAATAAGCATCTCTGCCCACAAGGAACTTTAACTTCTGCATAAAAAGAGATGAAATGATACAGAGCAGGAAAGTTCAATGCAGAAAAAAGACTGAGGTTTGGAGGGCAGACAGAAAATGCTGTAAAGATGTAGCAAATCTGCGAAAGGTCAAAACTTTTCCTAGAGATGAGGGGTAGTCTTAGGGTCAACATTTATGCCTCATACTATGTACCGCAATTCCTGGTGAAAATTGAGATGTCAGTAACTAAGGTGAAGAGGCTATTTTTCCTATGAAGTGTTTAATTTTGCAACTCTATTTCCTCTTGCCCAAGCACTGTCTCACCTCTTCCTATGAGCCATGGATTACATGTCACTGAGTCACGTCTCACTTCAGCTGTACCACATACTTAGCAGCTTTTGGTCTCAGCTCTTCAGCATTTTGCCACTGCCACCTCTTGCTCTCCTTGCTCAGACACAAAGCTCAGGCTGGAAAGCAGGACAGTACGCCAGCCCATACCCACTGCTGCTCTTCCTGCTGGGCTACCTGTGTGCCAGGTTGGGCTACACACACAGCTTACCTTTGTGCTGACCAGGCACGTCAGGAGGATGCTTGGTGGCACCCAACAGCTCATTTGGGACCGACAGAGGTCATGTAAAGACCCTTGTGCTGAACTGCATTAAATAAATTCATGCTGCAGGCAGAGGATTTGGAGAGCAAAAGAATGCTTTGAACAATATGCTGTCTCTATGAGCCAAATGTGTACTAAAAAAATCGCTAAAAGCAAACAGAGCCCCATAAATGATGCTGTCTAAACCAGCATAGATTTATATTTCCCATGCAATGAGTTTAAAGTAAATATTTCATGCCTGTAAAAATATTGTAACACATTATAAAGGTTTCAAACTCAAGCACTCATGATAATAAGAAACATGTTAATTTGGATTAACTTTTGCAGCTTTACTTCTTTCCCTCTGAGTGCATTTTCATCCTGGTAGTCTTCAGCTGTATGATCACATACAACTTTTTGCCAGAGCAAGAATATGTTCATTTGTTTTAGTCAGACACAATAGAATGGGAGGGATGTCTTCCAGGTGCCTGTCTTTCTCCACTAACTACTGACAGAACCAAGGGGAGAACTTTGGTGAGACACGTAACGTACTGGATAATGAAGTGATTCCTGCTTCTAGTACTGACACAGAACACTGTTAACTGGGCATGCTAAATTTGTGCCAGGTAAAGCTCACCACCAGCTCATCCACAACCAATGCAAACCTTCCACAGAGAGAAAACATAGTGATTGACAGCTTCTGGTATGCTTCCACAGTGCTGGCTAAGTGGCCCTGGAGCCTTACGTCAATCAGAACTGAAACACATCTCTTGAAACACATCTCTCCATGCCCCAGTTTGTACCTTTCTGCAGCCTGGCAATAACTTTTAGAAATGAACTTTCAGATTCCAAAGAGACTCAAATGCACCTTTTTTAGCATGGACACTCATCTAAAAATCCAGGCTGGTTGGTGCAGCAAACAAGAAAAGTCTAAAATAAGCTAAGGATACGATTTTATGATATGATTTGTATTGCTCTTGCTACTGGGCTGGTTCTCCAGTACAACTTCATGCTACTGGTTATTGTTAGAGAGAATGACCTTCTTTAGAACATATGGCCTCCTATAGACTCCACTTTTGTAAGGGTTAATTCAAAGCTGGGGATAAATGCTACCTGCCAGATGAATTTCATATGGCACTTCTGTAAACTTCCAAGTTGCTAGAACCACCCAACAGCTATATAAAAGAGTGTGCTTGCATACTGCATTCGCAGAATTTAGTCACAGTTGCTTGGCATGTCAACAACACAACACACTCACTAGAAGAAATGAGGAGTCACAAGAACATAACAAATTCACTAGATGAAATAAGGAATCTCTAACAAGCAAATTTATCCTAGAACTCCTAACCACAGAACATTAAAATTAAGCAAACTACCTGCTTATCAAAACCTTTCTTTAATTACCAAGAACTAGCCAAGTGTGACAAATCCATGACAATGTTGAATTGATAGTTTCCTTTATGTTTAAAAATAGTTTCCCCTCTACCATAAGTCTGACCTTACTAGGGCCCAGAAGCTGAGACAGCATTTGCCTATTAACAAGCATTATTGCACGTAAAATACCTTAAGAAATAGAAAACTTAAGTTAGCAACATACAATGGAGAGCTTTCAGAGATGGAAAACTCTGCACTCCACACTTTTCCTCAACCTTTCTCAAATATACTAAATATATTCAACATGAAGGACTCTGTATAAAAGATTACTGTTTGTTTCTCTACAGAGCTTTTACATGGAAAAGAATGTGGTCAAGTTAAACTAGGTGTTGCTGATTTTCATTATTTCAATACAAATCTTTCAATACTTTTTTCAGCTGCCAGTCAAGGGAATGCAGTAAGAATCCTGTTTTATATTTTGAAAGTGAGTTTTTAATTCTTCTATATGGCAAAAGCTTGTAAATATGAAAGGAAGGTCTCCTAAGAGCTCAGAAAACAGATGGCAGATAACCAACCACCTACCCATATTCTCGAAATGTCTTATTTTTAAGAAAATGGGCTTTTAAGCCAGTTTCATTTGTGGGTGGGCATTGACTCATGAGTTTTGAAAGCTTACTGTGGCAATGCAAATCTGGATCAAAACTTGAATTTTGTGCTTCAAAAAGCATTGCTGAAATTTTTTTTAAAGCAACAAAAATGCTTGTATTCTATTTAGTTTTAGATAGTTTAGACTATCTGAGTTAAATATGTATTTTTAAACCACTCAAGCATTCCCTGACATTGTTACTAGTCAAAACACAAGACAAATCTGTTAGCACATCAGTCACAGAAGATTTTAAGAAGATTCTAAGCAAGTACCTGTCAGGAATGCTCATGAATAGCTGGTCCAGCCATGTAGGGGAGAGGAAGTCAGCCAACCTCTCAGTCTGTCTCAGCATTTTGATTCCTAGAAAGGAAAACCAACTTTATTATTAAGACAGTTCTAAGAATGGCAGTACCATTCATCCATAACAAATCATTGACAATACCACAGCTGTTACATAGTGAAGATTTTCACACCATAATCTATAGCGTCCTCACACAGGTAAGTTTGTAAGGTAAATTAAAAGAAGTTGCCAAGTAGATAAGATTTAGTCATTTTTAAGCTTATTAAACACTATTGTTGATGACAGAGGTTAGCATAGGTGTGGCTTGGCAAACAACAATAATTGCTGATCATAATAATAATAATATTCACTAGAACAGGAAGCTACTGTTCCTCAAAGCTTCTGAGTATATACACTGCCATCATGACAGCATATATAATGGCAAGTTAATCTTGAAAACAATCACCTGCAAAATCATTACCTTGTTTGGAATATTTTAATTGCTCTGTCATGCAAGTATTCTCCAAGGTTACTATGACTGAACAAAGTTAGAAAATGATTGCATTTTGTCAGACCACGTGCTTTGTAGATGCCTGTTTTTGTACTCTTAAAATAAAAGGAGGCAACTTTCTGTACATCCTACAGGCTTCTGCTGTATGTAATATATTCCATAAATCATAACATAATGATCAGTCCTGCATAGTCAAATACTACCATCTAACAATGGCAGCAGATTTTCAGGATTTCATATTTCAGCAGCTATTCAGAATTTGATGCTAACTTGTTTCCTTGGAACAGATTTGAAGGAGGCAAACTGCAGATTGGCAGTAGGACTGGGAGGATCTACAATAAATAAAACTAATAAAATTCAGTGTTTTCACCTTCACCCAACATTTTCAAGTTCCTAAATCCATTAAAAATCTACTTCTGCCACTAACATTAGCATGTGGAACATGTGAATCTGTAGGTGTGAGAGATGCAGACAGGAAAAAAATAGTTTCTCATATGTAAACAGCTATTTTACTGAACAGCCAAGTGAGCTAAAGAAAAAAGCATGACGAAACTCCATCTGCGTGCAATTCCAGGAGCCTTACTCATCTCATTTCCTGATTCTCCTTTTTGGCCTCCTTTCCCTTAGGGCCCTCCCACCTCTATAAACACCATAACAATAATTATCGTGTCAGTGGAGACTTAAACATTCTTGACATCCTAACATCTAACAAGTACGGGACATTTCACAAAGGCTTAGCCTGGCTTTCAAGAAGTGGGTCAGCTTGACACATCCCATGTGCTTCTGAAAGCCTGCAGTCTTTGAGCTTGCTCATCTATGGTAATGGGCACCCTACCAATGCACAGACTGGAAACAAAACACTGCCTGGTTTGCTACGGGAACTTCAAAACATGTAAAGAAAGTGCCTAACTTGCAAATTTCCACCCTAAGTATTGAACAGGGGATGTCCCATGGTGCCCAGCCACAGAGTGGTTTCCAGACTCTGCAGTTTTGTGGCCCACCTGCCCTCTTGTTAGTTAAAAGGGTACTGGAATTCTTCCAGGCACTTTCAAGAGTCAGACTGTCAATGCACTGGGCAAGGGGAATAGGAGTTCAGAGTGCTTCAGTCCAAGGAGGCTGGATGATCAGCCTCTTCCTTCTTTCCTTCCATGTCTTCATGTTCCTCAACCTCACTCCACTTGGTTACATACCACAAAGGGATTTTTTTAGTCCAAGCTGATCTGGCCAGACAAACTCTTTCACTGTAGAAATTCTGGCCACTGTGATTTTTTAAACATTTAAATCATACCAATTTGCTTCTGCCCTAAGCTGAAATTCATGATGACTCAGAAATGGATCTTGACCTGCTAGCTGCGAATCACTTCTAATAGTGTTATGATTTGATATCTGTTTTCACAAAAGGAATAAACCAATGTGTTTCATCATATTTTCTAGCCTGCTCCCACACAATTTGGTCTTGCAAATAAACCACATTCTTTTCATTTTATTTCTGTGCTCATTTTGACATTCTAGTTAGAATATGATGCCTGTACAGTAGCCCAGACAGCAGAGACTATGCAATCCTTTATTTATGATCTATCCCCATGAAGAGATTTTCAATTCTCCTTAAACTGCCTTTTAGTACTGGGGAAAACAAACAAAAAAACAAACAAACAAACAACCAACAATAACTCTATGCACCAGAAAATGATCAAAAATAATTGTTCCTCAGTGCGGAAAGAGGATATGGTGAAGAGCTTTGCAAGAAAAGCACGAAGTTAACTATGAATAAACTTGAAACTCATTAACAATTGAAGAAATTGAAAGAAATTTGACTACAGAGATTAAATTTGGTAAGATTTTTTACAAAGAGTTGATTGTACTTCTATAGAACTTGGAGTCCCCATAAACACCCACATACACACTGGAAAGGTAAAAACAGAATACAGAGAACAAGACTGCTCCTGCTGTGTATAAGTGCCAAAATTAAATGGATACAGATCTCTCCCTATATATTTTTTCATATATATAAATATATATATACCACGACTGAAGCGCGGGCAAACAAGACATATTTCTAATCACTGCTGGCCTAAGATAGGCGCAGATACAGTTGACTCATATGACAAAATTATTTCTATTAGCGGATTGCTTAGTTTCATAAAAGCAGAAGCACCATGTTATGTGTGAGCAGCAATATAGTAATACTGTAAATTGCAACTTGATTACCATTTGATTCAACCAAGTTAATAGCTGATAATGGCCTATAATTCATACATGATTCATTTTGGCAAGTCTTTCATTTGTCAGATCATCAAGCCTATCCTACATATAAACAATTAAATTAGCAGGAAAAAATATTCCAAATAGCAAAGGGCTCAGCAAAAAAATACCCCAGGTAGTTTGAAGAGATCTACCCTTAACACTGCTGAAATGCCATAGTATACTTCTTAGTGGTTTTCTTTTCTGACTAGGACCAGTAATTTAGCACAGTAGTTGCAACAAGGAATAAAACATTGCTGATTTCCAAGCAGCTTCTTGAAGCAGGGAAATTAACTCCAGAACAGTTACAAAGAAATCATGCACTGGAAAAACTTAAGAGAAATACTAAATAAGAACAGCAAACAGTTACCATCACTGCAAACAGGAGATACTAGATTTCAGAGACAAAGTGGCTGGAAATTCGTCAGGCATGTGTACTAAACTCATTTATAATAGGAAGCTTGGTCCTACAGGCTGGACAAAGGCCATGTACAGCAATAGACTCCCAAGGAGAATCTGGCTTCTGGCTCTTGATAACCAGAATGCTATCAGTATCATTGGCACAGATGGCCATAGCCCACTTGTTCTTAAAGAAAACATGGAGAGCAGCCTCCCAATTCAGGAGTTACATGAACCTCAGCCATGTAGAGGCCCCGCAGAACACACTGCTGTTGAGAGCTGCATGAGAAGAGGGTGTGCTTGTGCAATCAAGAGAACTTCATTCTTACTGATGCTGCCTGGAGGGTGTCAGTCAGGGGCTGCTCTCCCCTTTCCTCTGGCTCTGTGCTCCTGGAGGAATGTACCAACAGTGAGCTGGTGCCTATGCATCATGCCTGCCTGGAGGAGCTGGGTCCTTGTGAGGTGAAGCTGCATTTGCTTTAAAATCCCTGTCCACTATGTTGAGACCCTGTTGATATATTCAACAGGAGGAGAAGTAAATACCCTCAGTTACTAGAATGCTTGGATTGCATTTTCTTTGGTTGAAATGGTCACTAAAATTAAATATTAATAAAGAACAAGCATACAGAAGAGACTCTCTGCGTATGAAATTAGGCCTAACAAGAATTTTCTGCAAAGCAAAATAATTTCTAGCTCATCCATCTACTGAAATTCTTTGAAAGTGTCAAAATAAATACCCCAAACCCCAACCAAAAAAACAAAAGTGTCAGAAAACCCCACTCAAAACCCAAAGTGATTTTGGTGGACTAGTTAATATTTTACAGCATTTCAAAAAGCCTTCAATTAAATCCCTAAGCCACAGACAACTCAAGCAGCTCAGTAATCACTGGACAAAACCAAAAGTACTATCATGGCTCAAAAACTGGAGCTGGGAAACAAAGAGCAGAATTCAACAGCGAGTTTCTGTGATGGCGGAAGGCTAATGACAGCCTGCTTCAGGGCTCTGTCCCAAGTCTCATGTTGTTGCTGTATTTACCACTGATCTAAAAGAGGGCCGTAGTATCAGACAGTAAAATCTGCAGCTGCCATGATTATTTCAGTTAAGCAAGACAAGAGTGGAATATGATAATGAAGAAGTCTTAACAAAACAGAATGGGTCATGTAATGGTGAATTAGGTTCAATATTGAAAATACAGAATAACGCACGTTAGAGAGCAACATGAGTACTGCTTCTAAAGCTGACAAGTTCCAATTCATTTACAACAACTGAAAAGTAGCAATTGGGCACTTATATAAATATCTATGTTCTATGTCTAATCCCCGGGAAGCTCTAGTGAGAAAACAAATAAGCTAGAGGAACACAGAAGGAATAAATAACAAACTGCTTAATACCAAGTATTAGAATACCTCTACATTAAAGAATTTTTCTCCTCCGGCATAGTCTACAGCATATCCTACCTCAGAAAAAGTGATGTGGATGAGTCTGTCTGGGGGCAGGCTTGGGGAAAAAGGCTTTTATAGAAAACAGCGTTTTGATAGATTTGGATCACTTATCCTAGGAAAATGGTAAATGACAAGATAAAAGCAATCAGTAGCAGGTTAAACATCAAGAATTAACCACTCAAATGTTTATTCTCCTTTCTTATTGTACAAGAAACAGGAACTTGAAGGTGGCAGTCTCAAAATGGACGACATGAAATGTTTCTGCACAAATGCTAAGTGAGCCATGACTCAGGAAGTAGCCATGGCAGAAAATTTATTGACATTCAGAAGAATAGTTAAGACATACCTACACTTTTGAGCATAACAAACATATTCTCCACGTCTATGCTAGCCAAACACTGTATTTCTTAAAAAAAATAACTCTAAACTAATAAGCTTGATGGTTTACAATAACCTCTAGGTATTAGAAAGCAAACTTAAATCTAGTGGGAGGTAGCCTACCAGTGCCAAGGGTAATTGACCCACAGGCATGATCCAGCCCATGTTCTGACATCTGCCCTAGGCATTTCTACTCTTGTGTAGTCTGCAGCTCCTTTTGATAGGGTGTTTTCAGATAATTGCATTTTGTCAAGCCATAGATGCTGTTAGACGTTACAGAGCAGTCTCGTGACACAGGATACGTAGGTGACTGTAAGGAAGAAATGTTTAGCTTTGTACATGCCTCTATGGGTGTCACACCTCCATTACCTCACCAGCTGTTTCACACAGGTGAAGCTTAATTAACCTCCTCTATTTCCTGCTTCTGTACAGCACGCTGGCAGCTGGAAATGGCTTGTGACATGCCCAATGTTTCAGGTTCTAGACCTGCCAGAGAAATTCCCTTGCTCTTCCAATGTTTTCAAAGCCCTGCTTGCCTGACTTTGAATGTTTGTCTTTCACTGCTGACACATGAATTATCAGAGCAAGCTATCACTGATCAATCAAAAACATTACAGGCAAAAACAACCACGGGGGGGAGGGGGAAGGAAGTAAAAAAAAGGGCCATGAAGCCAGTGCAGGGTCTGGAGCACAAGTCTTATGAGGAGCAGCTGAGGGAACTGGGGTGTTTAGTCTGGACAAGAGAAGGCTTAGGGGGAACCCTATTGCTCTCTACAACTACCTGAAAGGAGGCTGTAGTGAGGTGGGGGTCGGTATGTTTACCCAAGTAACAAGTGACAGAACAAGAGGTAATGGCCTCAAGTTGTTCCAGGGGAGGTTTAGACTGACTGTTAGGAACAGTTTCTTCACAAGGAGAGTGCTCAGGCACTGGAACAGGCTGCCCAGGGAAGTGGTGGAATCACAGTCCCCGGAAGTGTTAAAAAAACATACACGAGGCCCTCAGTGATACGGTTTAGTGCTGGTCTTGGCAGTTCTGCGGTAACAGTTGGACTCGATGATCTTAAAAGTCTTTTACGACCTAGCGGGTTCTACGAAAAAGATCTCAAACAACACTCTCTCCTACCCCCCTTGCTCCCATAGGCGCTCCCGAACTTCTCCGGCCCTCAGGAGCCGCCCTGCCCTGCACAGCTCTGCTCTCTGCTGCTTCTCATCGGCCTTGTCCCCGGCACAGCCCGCGGGGCACGGAGACAGCAGAGCCGAGCCGAGCCGGGCCGGGCCTGACAGGAGCGGCCTGGCAGCCACCGGACCGGTCTGTCCCCATCCATCTTTCGCACTCGTCGCCACCGACGGCAGCAGAATCCACCACTCCGCTCCCTCCCACTTCCCTCAGCGCTTCACGGCCGCCCTCGCGCCTCGGCGCAGAGGCCCCGCCCCTTCTCCCCGCCCTCGCGCCGCCGCCGCTCTCCGGGCTCAGCTGACTCGGGGACGCACCGCGGCGGCGTCGCGCCGGGGCCGGACACAGCGAGAGCGCGCGCGCGCGCGCCACCGGAGAAGGCGGGGGGAAGGAGGAGGAGGAGGAGGAGGGAGCCCACCCGCCTGCCCGCCTTGCAGTGGCGCCTGGCGCGCGCTCTCCGCCCGCCTCTCTTCCGCCGGGCGCCGCTGCTCTCTGCTTTCCTCTCCCCGCCCTCACTCCCTCCGGCCTGGGCCCGCCGCACCCGGCGCTCCCACCGAGCAGCTCCCATCGGGCTGCCGCCGCCGCCGTCGTCATCGCGCCCCCCACCACCCCGCCCCCTTCTGAGACGCTCTGGTTGGGGGTGACCCGCCGACGGCAGTCTCGCTCCGCAGCGTCCGGGCCTGCCTGTCGCTCCGCCCCGGGCCTGTCCGGTGACAGTCGCGACCGCGGGAGGTGGCGGCGGAGGAGGAGGCCGGAGCCGGGATGTCCGGGCAACAGCAACAACAACCCCCGCCGCCGCAGCTCCCCTTAGCAGCCGCCGCTCCCCCGTCGGCGCCGGGGATCCCATCAGCCGCCGTCGCCGCCAACCCCGGCCCCGCACCGGCAGCCGCGCTCCTGCTCCACCCGCCGCCGCCGCCGGCCACCGCTGCGCCGCCGCCACCCGCCGCCG
>JBCJKH010022307.1:2264-16416 GCA_039877255.1 Loriculus beryllinus
CTTGTTAACTGAGCTTGTGGCTGGTCAGGGCTTTTGCAAGAGCTCCACACAACATTGTGTGTTGGTGAATGAAGAGTTTGGTATCAGAACATTAATTACCGAAGGGCCTGGCACAGAGCAGGAAATACAAGTCCTTTTCTTATATAAATATTTTTAGTTTGGGTTGGCTGAATACCTGGGTACCAGTTCTCTACAGGTTGGGATCCCCTAGGTTTATTTATCCAGTTATGTTTCTGGGTTTTTTAATTTAATGATTCCCTAATTCTCATCACTATGGTAGAAAAAAATATTGATATATAAGTTACAGGAGACAATTTTATGTTTCATTTCAACAGAAACTATTCAGCCAGAGGCATCAGGAAACAGCCCTGTCTATTCACACAAAAATAATGATGAACTGTTTGTTATTTCTTGCCATCGAACAGCTTTTTCTGTTTCTTTTGCTTTATATAAGGGGGACTTAAGACTCAGACAAAAGTAAACAGCAACTTTTTTTTAAGCTCTCATTATTCTGATAAGAATATACAGGAAACACAAAACCAAAACCCCTACAAATAGGGAAACTGAGGGGGTAGGGGAGATGACAGATAAAAGTAGAATCAAAATACTGCATCCCACGTGATGTCTATTGCACCACTATAAGAGATTTGTATACCGGAAGAAATACTGTCAACACTGAAAACAGTCTAAGCAGTACTGCTTAAAGTTTTTTGATAACACGGAGTGTCAGATAAACAGGTTTGGGGGTAAACGCAAGTATTAGTTAATTATGTCCATTAAGTAGAAAAAAGGCAGAAGCATTCCAGAGATCAAAATGTACTGCTCAATATTGTGGAAATAAATTAGGGTTGAGAAGCATGTCCATGAAGTAAGTTCACTGATTTGCCTACCCTTTCGTTAGCCTTACTCTATCTGTCTGCCCTACCTTATCTGTCTGCCTCTACCCCTCCCCTCATTTTGCTTTTGTTTCCAGCACAGGGCCACAGATGGAGACTTTGGGAGGGCTGGGGAGGAGCTGATATGACTAACTGCTTTATTTAAAAGAAAAATCTGAAAAGGTAAGATTCCCTTACAAGATACTCCTTGTCTCAAAAGAATTTCTAACAACAGGGTATTGTTCACATAGAGGTAAATCTTTCTGTTTTCTTTGTACTAGATAGATAGAGATAATTAGTCACTGAAACTTGATAGTAGTTTGCCTGTAGCAGCAGACAGTGGGGCAAAAGGAAGATACTGCTGACGAGTCATAGATACATTTTCATAAAAACAGCTTCCTGGAACTGAGAGGAGTTGGAAGGAAAAAAAAAGTAAGTAGAAGACTAATGATTATTAACTTAGAGACTAATGCATGGAAGTCAGATAAAACTGATACAGTAATTTGCTAAAACTGAAGAGAGAAAGAAAGCTTGAGTTAAAAAGAAGTAAATAAAACCAAAAGCTGATCTAAAGTGATCCACACAGTTGCAAAAGTGACCCTCCTTCAATTTTTCAAAATCTAGTGAAATTCAGAGCATATCACAACACAGCCTGAATTCTTCTAGAGAATGACACAGATGCCAAAACTTCAGACCATATGAATACTTTAGTGTTTCTCAGAAAATTGTCTCCAGTCACAGGAGCAATATTCAAATGAGATTAACTGTGCATTAATAAGAGAGAGAAAAGTTTGGAGCTTTAATGACATTAAGATGTAAAAAGCAGCTGAAGACAAAAAAAAAAATGGGGCAGCCATATTTGTGTCATAAGCAACAGCAAGACTACTTTGATGCAAGAAATACTACAAGAGGTAAATTGCCCCTTGACAGATAGAAATGATAAAAAGATCAATGGGCATGTAGAAAAGATAGACCTTTTCCATTCTTATATGTATTCAGAAACCAGAAAGCCAATGAACATAAATGGCTTCTTTCCACTCATGAAAGAGGACTATATTAAACCACACTGACCCAGAATTAATATTTTGAAAATCAGCAGACCTAGAAAACTTGTAGTCAAGAGACCTAAAGAGATGATGGAGAAGATCCTGGCCTAGAAATACTCATTTTTAGTGAATCTTGAAACATCAGAAGGACACTAGAACAATGCAGAGTGTTCAGCCAACATCACAGGAGGTCACCAGCACACTTGACAGCACTGCAGCTTGGTTTGCCTGACAAGGAATCCTAGGCAGCAGAAAAATGAATTGTTAATTAAATTGGATGGGCACACAGTCACTAGAAGTCTACACTGGCTTACAACATACCATTCTTGTACGAAACTAATGGTATACAATGTCTGTGTGGTTTCTTCCAAAGGGACTAACATAGGGCTTGAAGCCACTCCAGAGAGCTCATTAGCTGATGCCTTTCATGTAGCCATCCATATGCAACAGGTTATTCAGTGCTGCTTAGATATGCCCAGACCAAACCAACAAGCAGTTAGATTGTAGTACAGCATCTCAGTCACCAGCTGTGGGTCATGGGTAAGACCAAGGCAGAATCTGTCTTCCACATTGGCAAGGAACTGTTCAGGTAAAAGAGCAGATGATGATTTGGCCTTTTGAAGCCAAGTGATCAGTATGACTTTGAGCATGTGAGTAAGAGACACCAGCAAAACACCTAAGGGTGCAGGACTGCATTAGTGGCTAGAATACAGGACAGATTCCGATAGTGACTGAAAAAAATCATCTCAGAATAAGAAACAGAAAAGTTTACTACCCCAATCCAGTTTGAGCAGGGATGTACATTTATACCTGTGTACAGTATTAAGTAGACTGTTTCAGTGCCCACAGTTTTAGAAGGTTGTTGAAATATTGGAGTGGGTGAAGAAAACAGACACAAAAATTATGCAAGGTCTAGTGAAAAGGCCATAGCAAAGACATGGAGAACTCAGTCCGTTGAGTAAAAAATGAGAAATGACTCGAGTACAGAAGATGTTTCCCTCCTGGTGGGAAATGTCATGGACTAAAGAGCTCTTAATCTAGCAGAGAAATTGGCAACTAAAACCAGTAGCTGAAAGTGGAAGCCTGGCAAATCCAAATGAGAAAATAATCAGAAACGTTAAACAGTGAGGGTAAGCATTAAAGCAAATTGACAGAGAGTGGTCGATTCTTTGTGTCAAGCTATCATCACATCAAGGCTCCAGGCTTTTCTCAGTGATGAGTTTCTGATAGAGAAGCCATTGGTCCCCTTATGAAAATGACTGTCCAAAACCTAGTGGCCCATCTTAAGGACTGAAACTTAACTGGCTTTTGGAGTCTCAGGCAAGTTCTTGACCTCTCTAGTCCTTTTATAGGGGGGGTCTAAGAGACTGGTACAGATTAGTTCAAAATTTTAAATAGATATCTACCAGCCTTATTTGTCTTCTCTCTCTGAAACGAAGTCTTCCTTCAGCTTTTGCCTGTCTGGACTCTACAATTAGGCAAAGAACTGTCTCTGCACCTCTGGTGATGCAAGCCCTCTGCTGAGTGAATCTTTCCTTATAGCTAAGTACCCAGCAGTAGCAGGAGCTTTTCTCAGTCATCCATTCTTCCTGGGAGAAGGGCATTTTCTCTCTACCCGTCTCTCTCTTTCTCTCTTTCTTCATCTCAAGCCACAATTGCCAAGTCTCCTGGAAAATATTTTCTAGCTTCTGGAACAGATTATTATGCATGCTCAGTGCAGATCTTCTGTACCGTTTGGGTGGTTTTCAAAGCCTCTTGGGGCCCACTACTTGCCGTGGTCTGGCAAAATCCCTGACCACCACTTGGGACCTTGATTTGTTTATTTTAACATTTATAGTGCAAAAAAACTGAAACCAATTGATGCCAACCATTGGTACAGAACAAAAATTAATATAGACCAAACACATTTCTATCCACTGAAGAAGGATGTAGACTAAAGACCTCACCCACTGTCAAATTAAATAAAGGCCAGAGTTAAAAGTTCTGTCTTGCGACACATTCTACAACTGTCCAAACTGCAAGGCAAGAAGCAATAAATACTGGAGCCAAGGGCTTGGGGCGACGAATTCTCCTGCCTGGTCCCAGCAGCTCAGCAGCTCAGGCCCAGAGCTAAACAGCAGGAGCAATCTGGTTCATTTCAGCTATTGTAAAACTTTAACAGCCCCAGGGCAGATACCAGCTCCTGTTGGAGAGGACAGATCTGACAAGGAGCTCAGCTCTAGGAAAGCTGGTGTCTTAAATAGGCACACATGGCACAGACCCCAGAGGAGCACTTGCCTCTCATCTCGAGCCCTACTCTTGTGACACTGTTCTTTTACTTCTCTCCTGCTCTGTGTGGGAGGTGGGCAGTGGGACTGGCTTACTCAGTGGTCTTCAGTGTGATCTTTGCACGTCTCTCCACAGTCTTCCCCATTCTGGGGATTTCTCTGCTCTGTTAGAAAAATGGAGGCAAAGGACTTAAGTGTCACTGAGGCATCTGTGAAAAGCTGTCTAACACCTCATTGTGGTGTGCACACCCAGGTTGGAAGTGGAGATCTGCCCTGACTCCCTTTCTTAGGTCCCTGGTGGTGCTGCTCACACCAGCAGAGCTCTTGGCTTTGCAGTCCATAGTTCCTTGGTTCAGAAAGTGCCAAAGCCATTGTTTTTTTTGTGCTAGAGCTATGTGGTTTCTGTGCCAGAATTATAAACCGTGAGAAATACAACAATTTTGTGTAAACTTATGCAACTTTTTCCATGAAGACCCTCAAAAATGGCAAAAGTCTTGCCTTGTCATTAACCATAGAGAAGTGTATGGTATGTGTGCATCTTCTTAAAGCAGTGAAAGTTTGTTCGGAATATTCAAGTTTGCAGACCAGACAAAAAAGGTATCACATATTCAACGCCCACCAAAAGACCTCTGCAAAGGCCTAACAAAAAAATGGATGAAATATGCTTTCCAGGCAAATTTTGGTTTACAAACATAACTGCTACTACTCTTGAGCAGCCACAAAACATGGTTTCAATGGCAGTTCTGTTGGGGGCAAAGTCCTTCAAAAAGACCAAGCATCCCTTAGGTCCCAACATGGTGCCCCTTTTTCACCCTGAGGCAAGGATGGTGGTCATTGCCAGCCATGCAATGTATACTTTAGGGCCCTCTGGCTTTACCACTGCCTCCAGCAATGCTCCCTGTGCTCTCCTACCAGGAAACACTATTGTACATGAGATCCCAGATGCTTTATAAAGTGCTTTCACTTTAGCACTTTGTAAAAAGCACTGGGATGGAAACACACATGTCAGATTCTTTGAGCAGCGAGACTGAGTCAACGTTTTTCCTGATTAAATGCTTGCTTTTATAAAAGGCTGTTGTCACCCATGTTTGAGCAGCCTTCACTGCTTAGGAGCTCAGATATATCCTGTGAAATCTGTATGGACCACCACATGTTTCTGAGGTTGGTGACAGGACACACGCTCATTACAGAGACTCAACATTACAGATGCTCAACAATTAAGCCATTAGTGGACTCCTACACACTTGTAAGGTACACAGGGCTCGTGGAGAGCCTGCCAAGTTCCTCAAGTAGTAACAGTTCATGACACATGAGATATCTGCAGATGCCAACACAGTGTTCTGGAGTTCCTATTTCAGGACATAATTTTAAAAATACTTCTAGCTCAGGATTTAAATGCTAAAAAGCTTTTGTGTATGAATTGCAGTGTAAACCATAAATCCAACAGGAAACATCAGAGTCTTCACCTTTTGTAGATACGATGTGACTAAGGAGCATTAGGAAAATGTTCCTTTATTGGCAAGAAAACAAATACATTTTACTGTCCCATATGTGCGAAATGAAGAAACCAATTAGGATATATTTGGCAAAGGAAGAATATTTTTACCTTCCAGCATTGCCCACACATCCCATGTTGTATATTGATTGCAGCACTCATGAGTATTGCACAGGGGGCAGATGGCGAACACTCAACTAAGCACCAAGCTTAGCTGACAAGGAGGCACTCCAGTTTTAATAACAGCATCAGCAGTTCAGCTCAGCCTGAATCTTCTCACGTTTCTGGAGCTCACACTGGGAGTGCTCAGTGGCCTAGCAAAAGCTTTAACATAGTCACGTCCGTACCATCAACTGGCTGGCATACTCACTATCACAGTACTAATGTAATTCTTATCCTTTCAGTAGACACCAAAATTAATTGCAGTAAAAAACCAGCCCCAAGAACAGCCACTTGTCTGCTTTGTCTACCATAAGATCTACATCTGTAGATCTAAGTTCATTAAAAATCGATTGCATGTGTATGTTGTATATATGCATTTTCAGCACATTGGCCCTTTGAAGTTTCCTTGATTAAGATTCAGGTGGGTATGAGGTAGTCTTAAAGCAAACAAGATTGTTTTTCCCAGTATGTATTTACAAGCGAAATGCAAAGACATCAGTGTGAGAAAGAGAATGCAACTCCCACCCCTGCAGCAAGCCACCCTCAGTGCACGTTTTTAGCCTGTCACACCAGGCCTTTGTTGTTTCTGGGGTACGGTCACAGGCTCTTTGTACGTGCTGAATAGATTCAAATATCCCATACCGTCATTTTGAGCCAACCCCATCTTCTTTATCAGGTTTGTGCACATCAGGCACCTGCATGCACTGGTAAGACTTAAATGGCCTTCATCAGCCTCAGCTGGGGCTTCCACCCACACCCATGGCCCAGAAGCCCTATTTCAGCTCTAGCCCGGAACTGAGAGTCTCTGGTTGGGCTGGATGAGTGCTGCTCTCCAGCGTTTCCATGTCTATGTCTTTGTTTTATCATGGACTGTGTTGATCCAGATCTCAACCTGCAGATTGGTGTCCTGGCTAGGTCTTAGTCCAGTCTTGTGGAACTTTCCAGCCAGTGTTAGATCTGTTTTTAACCCTGATCTACAGACTGAATTTCCAGCTTGACCTGAAGCATGTCTCAATGTCTTATGATATGGACTCTCAGCTGGTTCTGGTCGTCATCTCCAGGTTTGTCCTGCTCACCTCACTCAGATATTGTTGATGGGCTCTGGTTGGGGAGGTTGGGCCCTGCTGGTACTGGGCTTCCATTACCTTCTGGGTCACCTTGCTTTAGGGAGCAGCTGGCCTGTGTGGTGCTGTGACAGTGAAACCTGCATTTAGTTTTCTTGGAACATAGAAGTGGCCAAGCGGATCTGAACTAGAGTCCACTGGTGTAGTGTCTTTGTCACACAGCAGCTGGTAGGTAATGCTTGCAGAAGAGTGTAAGTGGCCTATGCTGCCAAATTTCATCAGCTGGTGCCTGAGGAACCTCCTGAGCCAGAGGTGATACCGCTATGCTAAAGCTCAAAGTTCATGCACACCGGTCCATGCTATTGTTGATCCTGATGGTCAGTCTGTGAGCTGGTGACCAGCTCTGCCAGGAGTCCTTAGGCTTGCCACTGGCAGTAACCCGAGTCATCTCAGAAGCTCCCCTATTACCTCACACTGCTGCTCGAACTTGCTTCCCAGTGTGTGTCTGCTGATAACGACTGGCCTTGAACAAAAGCTGTCAGCAGTAGCCTCATTGCTTTTCACTGTGCTACTTCTTTCACAGGCCTGCCACTAAACACAAATGGATCAGGAAGGGTAAAAACCCCTTAAATAAATTTATAGAGAGATTCTGGTTTGTTAATGCTGCCCACCATGTGGATCATTTGCTTTGGGCAATGCAGTGTGATGGAGGTGGAGTGTTGTAGCTCTGGCCATTTGGGCTGATTAAAGTTACATTGAGGCCAAGCCTCTGTACCAGTTTGGTTAAGCATTTAGGTCTGGCTTTGGAAATCAGTCACATTCATGAGACATTGGAATGCCATATGAGTGACAACTTTGAATCCTTTCTATTCAAATTGTTGGACCTCATAAAAGTAAATCCTCAAACTTACATAGTCTGTTAGCATGCTCCACACTCACCCATAACAGACATTAGTAGGGGGCTCTGGTTTCCCGCATATTTGTGTCTCCTGTCTCCTATGGTCTCCACCAAAATAACCCCATCTTCTTCTTGGTCTCTTGAGGCTTCTTCATAACCACATCCCCAGGCTCTTCCCATGACTCAACAATTATTCCTTTTTTGGTTCCCTTAAGCTTCTGCTTCATCCCACGTCTTCAGTATTTTCCCTTATAATGATAACTCCCCTTCATCTTGCTTTTCAGCTCAAATATTTCCTCATATATTCACCATCTATTATTTGGGGCTGGTAGGTGAGCAAGATGCTCTTTGTTCAAGGACAAGGCCCATCAAAGGCCCAGATGATGGGTGGTTTCTGCTTGCCTTTCTCTTAGGAAAAGCACTAGTTTAAGCATTTCTCTTCTCCCTCCCCTCATGGGTTTCTGTGAAATATGAGATTGGTTTCTAAGAGGCTGCTGCTCTCTCAAACATGATTGAAACTGGCCGCCGGGTTCAAGAGTACCTGGGGAAAGGGCTGATAGACAGATGGGCTTTACTTAAGCCCTTGTTCCTCTGAACTCTTGCCCTATTAAGTAAGGTTAAAGTGCCGGGGAGTAGAGTTATTTTGCCTCCCTCACTGTTTAGTTCAAATTAATCCAACAACAATTGTAAAAGTGTATCAAGTGTATTTAAAAATATTTTAAAACACTTTAAAACAACAGCTTTTTACCTTCTGTTTGCAGAACTGCTGTGCAAGATCAGCATTTTACAGTGGTTTGTGATAAGAAAGTGTTTTTGAGCAGCCATTGCGCTGCACAAGCATGTGGAGAACTGCTCATCATTAATTTGGAACAGAGGGAATTTTGCAGTTGTGGAAGAAAGTGTAGTATAAATGTGCCTCTCTCCTTTTTGCCTTTTCACTGGTTCCATACCAGCCTGATGTGTAACCAGATAGTTTTCCAAGGCCTCTGTTAGCAAGGAGAGTTTAGTGTGCAGGCACCAATCCTAACATTATGGGAGCTTAGAGGCCTTTGAGTGCGGAACAAATTGGTTTTAAAAGCAATAAGGATTGCTAAAAGGGTCATATTACAATAAGAGATTTGAAAGCTTACACTGTGAGCAATGCAGCTGATCAGGGCCGATGATCTAGATGAAGTACTTTGTGAGCTGCTGGGAGCAAAGCAGGTCCCCATTATTACATTGACAGAGGTGGGTTGTGGGGGCAGCTGGCACCTCATTAAACCAGGGTTTTCAATCCATCCGTGACTCCTGTGGGACTTGGGAAGGGTGCAGGAGTAGCGCTATTGGTCACAGACTGGATGAAGGAAGGAGAGCCTGTATCTGTACTGTCAGCTCTGCACTCGCTAACCTAGGTGGTGCTGTGATAAACATAATAGCAATTAATAGGAAATGGGGGAAGAGAGAAACAAAAAAAGAATGAAAAACAAAAGGGGAGCCCCGAGTAAAAGGGACTCTAAAGAGATTTGCAGGACCCTGAGAGAAGACACCAAGGCCCAGAGCCCTGAAGCCATTCAAATGAGAGTCAGGTGGCTGAATAACTTCAAAGATCTCAGCCACGGTCTGGAAAAGACAGCAAAAGAGCTGGCAGTATGCTAAGCTGCTTCTTGACAGACTGCTTTGCATCCATTTTGAGAAGAAGCAAGAAAGGCAGAGCTCTCAATATTTTTCAGAATGTTTGTGCTGTTGGGAATTCCTCACACTTTTATTTACTGTATCATAACATTTGCATTCTGGTTTACACGTGGTACATGCACTGGAAGAAGCTTGAAATTCTAGAGGTTGCTTTTCCTGGCTGTCTACAGCTACGTCTCATTTGGCAGGCTGAAGAAAAGATTAGAAGTGTTTTAGCTGTAACTCCATGCCGTGGTCAAATCAAGACCTTGATTTCCTCAAACACAAAGTCCTTGTTAGGACCACACTTCAGCAGTAACACTTTATGTCTCAAATATAGAATAGTTACTACTAGCTAAAGCCAAAACATGTTTAGTCACTCAGATTCTGACTTGGAGATGTTATGGATGGCATATAAAATGAAGTACTAATGACTGACAAAATAACACAGCAGTGAAATTCTATTAATAAATTCATGCTCACTAGTTTCCAAACTATTGTTAATGGCAACTTCTTTCTGGATGTCAACAACGCAGGAATGTGAAGGCAGAAAACCAAGAATCACTAAACTAAACTTTAATATGTGTACACATACTAGCATACATGTGCACACACATACTGTAGTGATACAGTATTGTACATGACTGTAGAGTATATGACTGTACATATATGACTGTAGTGATAGGACAAGGGGTAACAGGTAAAAACTTAAGCAGCGGAAGTTTAGATTGGATATAAGGAAGAAGTTCTTTACTGTAAGGGTGGTGAGGCACTGGAATGGGCTGCCCAAGGAACTTGTGTCTGCCCCATCGCTGGCAGTGTTCAAGGCCGGGTTGGACAGAGCCTTGGGTGACATGGTTTAGTGTGAGGTGTCCCTGCACATGGCAGGGGGGTTGGAACTAGATGATCTTAAGGTCCTTTCCAACCCTAACTATTCTGTGATTCCATGGTCTGCATCTCAGCAGAGCCAGAAGCATGAACCCCATGATCAGATGTGAGAATTGCCACCACTGCTCCTTCTGACTGTAGGACCTGACCTTCACTGCCAATGATAACACACAGTACAAAAGCTGTTTTGACAAAAGGGAAAAACTGCATCAAGTCTGACCAGCCATACGGTGCCCACAGTATTTACCCAACTAAACACAATTGTCCCAGGAGATGAGGTTACAGACAGGTAGAAAAGGATGAAGATTCCTCTAGCAAACACACTTCTCCCTTTGCAGGTACTGACAAATCTGCTCTAGTTATATACACAAATAAACCCTGCTTTACATGGACAAATAATCAGTGCTGCTGTTTAGTAAGCATTCCCTTTTGACTGGCATGTCTGAAAGGCACATCAGCTTTCATATATGCTACGGAGACCTTATCCTGATTAGTGTTTTTTCTATTCATAGATCAGATAACATAGAAAATAGCTGCACACGAACTGAAATGACGTTTGAAGGTTTAGCCCTGCTTGTTCTCGTTCAGAGGTGATGAACTGCAATACAGCATTTCATTAGGAGGCTCAGTACATGTTTTGCCCTATCAACAAAATGCTTCTGAAGTAGTAGAAATGTACAGCTTTTATATATTCCCATTTCTACAGAAATTTACTTTGGGTCAAAGCACGCCTGGTCTGAAGCCCTCAACACTTGGCGTATAATTTGCAACAGTGTCTTCATGTCAGTGCTCCAATGCCACAGGGCACAGACATACGGTTTGGTCAGAAAAGCTCACTAAAATAAATTATTCCACAGCAATGCTTACAAAGCTAAATACAAAGAAGTGAACGCTGGAGCCTCCCCCAGTGGAAGGTCAGGCTAAAGTGTCCTCTGCTTGCACAGGGCTTGGTGAGCTTTAAATAACAGACATACAGACAGTGATTCTGCAGCTACAGACCTGCTGTGTCTGGCTCCTCTTCTTTTTTCTTTCAAACTAAAGGAACCTCTTTTTTGATTACAAGGAAAGGCATGGTTAAAATGCAACAAAACACACCTGCACAGCTGCACTGAGTCCAGCAGCCTAGGTCAGACCTGTGGGAAAGAACATGATTTTCTACTTAGAACTGAAGCCTGAGCAAAAAGATTGCTTTTGATTTTAGGATTCAGAAACAGCATCTTTTACCTTCTGAAATGCCACATGTTGACTTTGGACCTTTCTCCAGCATGAATGCTGTTAAAGACAGAGCAGAACTGTTGCCAGACCCCGAACACATCATGTGATATGACTAGGCAACCCCAAACTCTGTCAGAGGTTATAAGATCTGCTCGAAGAATACTGGGAGAAGAGCAAAAGCAAAAGAGAGCAACAGACGCTCTTTTCAAAGAAACCAATCACTGCAGATTCAGTGTGAGCACAAGGATCAATGTGTGTAGATAGCAGAGAAAGGGTAAGCACTGCAGAAAAGGAAAGGGAGATTTGCACCGCATTAATTCAGTTAGGAAAGGAGCCTGAGATCACAAGGAGCTGAGTTGAGTGATACTGAGCTCCATCTCTATATATGTGTCTAGCAGGCTGCTTCCAGCTGTGGGCTGACCAATGCTGCTTGTCAGCTGGATAAATCCTAGGTCAAAGTGTACTAAAACGCCCATTGATTCACTTACCTACTGCCATCCCACGTATGGTTTATACCAGATGAACATCAATGCCTTTACTACAACTGTAGAATATTCTAGATGATTTTAGATTATTAATCTAAACCAGTACATATAGAAAGATGCTTTTAAGGAGACAAAGCAAAATAAGTAGGCGACATCATAAAAGTCCTTTCTGCACCCTCCTCTTTACATTAAAATGACAGTGCCCTGTTTTCATTTCGGTTTAGCGGGAAGATCATAGAAACATACTGGTTATCTCACAGTGAAATAAAAGTAAGCAAGGCTGCCATCCTACAAATAACACCGGGACTTGGAACAAGAAAGGTAAATTTTTAATTTCTAATACTTGCTTTCAAAACATTAAATGACTTTTAAAATCCTTTATTGTCAATGCAGGAGGATGATACTCATGAGACCAGTTCTTTTTTCCTCCAGTTTTATGACAGGATTCTTTTCAGGCCTTTTGTGCCTCCAGTTCTCATAAAACATAAATCAGCTCTTGACACCCATAACACAATTAACATAAGATACAAAAATAAAAAATGCTAATGCTTTAAAGCAGTTCTTATGCAAGTTAATCATGGCTGTTGCCCCCACTGCCTTCGAGAGACAAACATACAGTTAGTTTATCAGTGCCCTGAGAATTAGATTTCTTCCCATGCTCATGGCAGCATGATCACTGCCCTGCATTTTAGCTGCCTGCAACTCATAGACACTTTTTATTCTTTTACCTCATTTTATTGCTGTAGTTGTGGGTTTTTTTGGCTTGGGCTTTGTTGTAGTGCCATGTTTGCTGATCACACACCAGCTTGCTGTCTGGGAGCACATTGTTTGATTTAAGCATCTGCTGCTATTCAGAAGGGGCCGAGGAACAACACATGGCTGACAGGGTTCCTCCTTCAGGTACCGGCTCCCCAGGAGCCCCGAGTGCATGTGTCAGATAAGGGAGAAGGACAGGAGGCAGCTACTGCCAAAAGCCCCATGCACAGGGGCTGAGACCCACCAGATATGTCGGATGCAGGCAAGAGAGAGGTTACAAAGAAGCTGGGGTGTGGGTGCTTGTTCTTGGTCTCACCAGCAGGATGCTGGTAGACAAAGGGATTCTTTCCACCCAATTAAACTTGCAAATTTCCTACCTTGCAGGACTGGCATTGTAATTCAAACTCTGTGCCACTGAAAGTTAATGATTTACCACTCCTCACAACCCACACAAACTGACACCAGAGATTTGTGAGCAATTAATTGATAGTGCATTACAATCTGAGATAAGTAATAAGCACTTTTACTCACAAAGCTGCCAGCACGCACTGCATAGCTTCCTGATTTGGCCCAATCAGCGAAATACGCACTGAACTGCATCTGTAATAGCGTTATTCACCATCTAATTATCACTATTTGCATTTATGATAACTTAAATGCAGTGAATGGGATCAGACACACAGGAAACAGCACTGGGGATACAGAAATAGTAAAAGAGATCTCACTTTTGGAAAAGTATCAAATAGACAGGGTCCAAAATTTAGCCTAAAATGCAGTGGTGAAGACAAAGTCAGAAAATACATCAACAAACCAAAGAATGCAATGCCTTGGGATGTTGGCGTGCCTCTGAGTTGAATCAACAGATACATGTGGAGCAACAAGAAGCAAGCAAGCAAATGGAGCCACAGCCTCGATATTAACATGGACCCCTAACAGCAGCACTAACTCAGGGAGTTCCCACCTACCCTTGCCCAGTCTAATCACTGCTGTAAGGTCACTGTGCAGGTCTCCTGTAAAAGATGAGGAACAGGTACTACAAACTCCATAACTCAGCAAGCATATCTTGAAACTTGAACTGATCTCTATTATCAGAATAGCTAGAAAATTATAAAGCATGCAGCTTGGGAATCCCCTCTCTAGGCCTGGAGGCTTGGCTGAGCAGTAGAGATACAATGATGAGCCTGGTGTTAGATCAAGAAAGGTGGTTTCAAGTGTGTTCCAGTCATTGCATGCATACTATATTAAGCAATTTTTAAATGAAACACATAGAAATTCCATGGAGCAGGAAACAGAAGGCCTGCCAAAGGAAAATCCAAAAATCACTAGTGCACTGAGCTCTTGGTACCCTGTG